>JAVTVY010016492.1:0-63984 GCA_036873755.1 Hanleya hanleyi | reverse complement strand
GCCACCAAACTTGGGGATGACTGAATTTTGATAGGGGGATCATGAATTATTAGAGGGATTACAGTATTCCAGTAGATGGTGCCACCAAACTTGGGGATGACTGAATTTTGATAGGGGGATTGAATTATTAGAGGGATTACTGTATTCCAATAGATGGTGCCACCAAACTTGGGGATGACTGAATTTTGATAGGGGGATTGAATTATTAGGGGGGATTACTGTATTCCAATAGATGGTGTCACCAAACTTGGGGATGACTGAATTTTGATAGGGGGATCATGAATTATTAGAGGGATTACTGTATAGATGATGCCACCAATCTTGGGGATGACTGAATTTTGATAGGGGGATTGAATTATTAGGGGGGATTACTGTATTCCAATAGATGGTGTCACCAAACTTGGGGATGACTGAATTTTGATAGGGGGATTGAATTATTAGGGGGGATTACTGTATTCCAATAGATGGTGCCACCAAAATTGGGGATGACTGAATTTTGATAGGGGGATTGAATTATTAGAGGGATTATAGTATTCCAATAGATGGTGCCACCAGAATTTTGGGGATGACTGAATTTTGATAGGGGGATTGAATTATTAGAGGGATTACTGTATTCCAATAGATGGTGCCACCAAACTTGGGGATGACTGAAGTTTGATAGGGGGATCATGAATTATTAGAGGGATTACTGTATAGATGGTGCCACCAATCTTGGGGATGACTGAATTTTGATAGGGGGATTGAATTATTAGGGGGGATTACTGTATTCCAATAGATGGTGCCACCAAACTTGGGGATGACTGAATTTTGAGAGGGGGATTGAATTATTAAAGGGATTACTGTATCCCAATAGATGGTGCCACCAAACTTAGCGATGACTGAATTTTGATAGGGGGATTGAATTATTAGAGGGATTACTGTATTCCAATAGATGGTGCCACCAAACTTGGGGATGACTGAATTTTGATAGGGGGATCATGAATTATTAGAGGGATTACTGTATTCCAATAGATGGTGCAACCAAACTTAGCGATGACTGAATTTTGATAGGGGTATTGAATTATTAGAGGGATTACTGTATTCCAATAGATGGTGCCACCAAACTTGGGGATGACTGAACTTTGATAGGGGGATCATGAATTATTAGAGGGATTATGGTATTCCAATAGATGGTGCCACCAAACTTGGGGATGACTGAATTTTGATAGGGGGATTGAATTATTAGAGGGATTACTGTATTCCAATAGATGGTGCCACCAAACTTGGGGATGACTGAATTTTGATAGGGGGATTGAATTATTAGAGGGATTACTGTATTCCAATAGATGGTGCCACCAAAATTTTGGGGATGACTGAATTTTGATAGCGGGATTGAATTATTAGAGGGATTACTGTATTCCAATAGATGGTGCCACCAAACTTGGGGATGACTGAATTTTGATAGGGGGATCATGAATTATTAGAGGGATTACTGTATAGATGGTGCCACCAATCTTGGGGATGACTGAATTTTGATAGGGGGATTGAATTATTAGGGGGGATTACTGTATTCCAATAGATGGTGCCACCAAAATTGGGGATGACTGAATTTTGATAGGGGGATTGAATTATTAGAGGGATTCTAGTATTCCAATAGATGGTGCCACCAAAATTTTGGGGATGACTGAATTTTGATAGGGGGATTGAATTATTAGAGGATTACTGTATTCCAATAGATGGTGCCACCAATTTGGGGATGACCGAATTTTGATAGGGGATCTGTGAATTATTAGAGGGGATTACTGTATAGATGGTGCCACCAATCTTGGGGATGACTGAATTTTGATAGGGGATTGAATTATTAGGGGGATTACTGTATTCCAATAGATGGTGCCACCAAAATTTTGAGGATGACTGAATTTTGATAGCGGGATTGAATTATTAGAGGATTACTGTATTCCAATAGATGGTGCCACCAAACTTGGGGATGACTGAATTTTGATAGGGGGATCATGAATTATTAGAGGGATTACTGTATAGATGGTGCCACCAAACTTGGGGGGATCATGAATTATTAGAGGGCTTACTGTATAGATGGTGCCACCAATCTTGGGGATGACTGAATTTGATAGGGGATTGAATTATTAGGGGGGGATTACTGTATTCCAATAGATGGTGCCACCAATCTTGGGGATGACTGAATTTTGATAGGGGGATCATGAATTATTAGAGGGATTACTGTATAGATGGTGCCACCAAACTTGGGGATGACTGAATTTTGATAGGGGGATTGAATTATTAGGGGGATTATAGTATTCCAATAGATGGTGCAACCAAACTTGGGGATGACTGAATTTTGATAGGGGGATTGAATTATTAGAGGGATTACTGTATTCCAATAGATGGTGCCACCAAACTTGGGGATGACTGAATTTTGATAGGGGGATTGAATTATTAGGGGGGATTACTGTATTCCAATAGATGGTGCCACCAAAATTGGGGATGACTGAATTTTGATAGGGGGATTGAATTATTAGAGGGATTATAGTATTCCAATAGATGGTGCCACCAAAGTTTTGGGGATGACTGAATTTTGATAGGGGGATTGAATTATTAGAGGGATTACTGTATTCCAATAGATGGTGCCACCAAACTTGGGGATGACTGAATTTTGATAGGGGGATTGAATTATTAGAGGGATTACTGTATTCCAATAGATGGTGCCACCAAAATTTTGGGGATGACTGAATTTTGATAGCGGGATTGAATTATTAGAGGGATTACTGTATTCCAATAGATGGTGCCACCAAACTTGGGGATGACTGAATTTTGATAGGGGATTGAATTATTGGGGGATTACTGTATTCAATAGATGGTGCCACCTGCCAAAATTGAGATGACTGAATTTTGATAGGGGATTAGATTGTGAGGATTACTGTATTCCAATAGATGGTGCCACCAAACTTGGGGATGACTGAATTTACGATAGGATCATGAATTATTAGAGGATGCTGTATAGATGGTGCCTGTCTTGGGGATGACTGAATTTTGATAGGGGATTGAATTATTAGAGGGATTATAGTATTCCAATAGATGGTGCCACCAGAATTTTGGGGATGACTGAATTTTGATAGGGGGATTGAATTATTAGAGGGATTACTGTATTCCAATAGATGGTGCCACCAAACTTGGGGATGACTGAATTTTGATAGGGGGATCATGAATTATTAGAGGGATTACTGTATAGATGGTGCCACCAATCTTGGGGATGACTGAATTTTGATAGGGGGATTGAATTATTAGGGGGGATTACTGTATTCCAATAGATGGTGCCACCAAAATTGGGGATGACTGAATTTTGATAGGGGGATTGAATTATTAGAGGGATTATAGTATTCTAATAGATGGTGCCACCAAAATTTTGGGGATGACTGAATTTTGATAGGGGGATTGAATTATTAGAGGGATTACTGTATTCCAATAGATGGTGCCACCAAACTTGGGGATGACTGAATTTTGATAGGGGGATTGAATTATTAGAGGGATTACTGTATTCCAATAGAAGGTGCCACCAAAATTGGGGATGACTGAATTTTGATGGGGAGATTGAATTATTAGAGGGATTATGGTATTCCAATAGATGGTGCCACCAAATAATGTGAATTCCCTTATAAAATCTCCCAAAGTGGAGACCAACCTTGATGTGAAGTACCGGTACTGTGTGATTGATCCTCTCTCCTCTCTGGTACACCTGTTGTATTATATGTGTCAATACTGGTCTCATCATGCAAAGACTCATCTAAACGACTCTTCACTTCTTGAAACATGGATTTGTCATAGATGCATAAAGTAACAAACTGAAAAGACAGAATGGGAGCAGATTCAAATGGCTGATGTTGTTTTTGAAACCTAATCTGAATATTTCACTATAAGTATTTGTGCGGGTCTCCGCTAGGTACCGCAGAGAGAACAAAGAAAAGCATGTCTCACAGTCTGTGCACTGACCCATGACTTCAGCTGTGGTTCGTATAAATCCACCTCACCCATATCCCAGGAGAATATTTGGAATGATGATAAGCGTATATTTTCATGTAATATTTCCCAAATCATTATTCCAAGCATAATTACACTTTCTTTGACATGTTTGAATACTGGGAAAATATAATACATATGTATAAAATTATGACAGTTTATGACCAGTTCAAATGAAAACCTGAGCAGCTGATGTTCCTCCCACCCCCCACTGTCAATACCATAGACAGTATGGCAGCATGAAAGGTTTATAAAAAGGTTGTATTTAAAATTGTACATTGAATGAGGGAAAGTTTGTTTGAGTATTGGGTGTTCAAAAGTTTTACATTAGGGACGGTTCATTTTTTACCAGGGGGGATTCCGGTCAGTAGGTCACAAAATTGTTTTGTCCCCCCCCCCCCACACTGAATGTGTAAATATTATGCCCCCCCCCCCCCAAGAGCAGACAAGGAAAATTTTGGTCCCCCCCCCACCCAATTGCTCGAAATTGTGAACTATTCAAGGGCGGATCCAGCGAACGTTCATAGGGGGGGTCGACTATCACAACCCAATAGGCGAGGGTCCAGGGGCCGCCTAAGCCCCAGAAGCTCCGGGGTTCTAGATCGCTGGAGATGCATTCTAAGCATTTTCCCGGAAATAAATCTGCACAAAATGTATGCAGATTTATGGGTCTATTCTCACGCTTGTTTCACACTTATGAGCACGCATCAATGGTGAAAAATCTCACTTCATCGAACATTAAAAACAAGTAAGCATAGTGGTATGATTCATTTACACAAAATGAAAATAACGAAATCCCCACAGCCCAACAGGCGAGGGTCCAGAGGCCGCCTAGGCCTCGAAAGCTCTGAGGTCCTAGATCGCGGGAGAGGAGTTCTGAGCCTTTTCCCGGAAATAAATCTGAATGCAGATTTATGGTTCTATTTCACGTTTGTTCCACATTTAAAAGCACACATCGATATTGAACAAATTACCCCTCATGTCTGAATCCATTTGACTTTCTAGTTATATTTAACACATACAAACAGGCACAACTGGCGAGGGTCCAGGTGTCGCCTAGGCCCCGGAAGCTCTGAGGTCCTTGATCACCAGAGATGCATTCTAAGCATTTTTCGGGAAATAAATCTGAACAAAATGTATGCAGATTTATGGTTCTATTTTCACGCTTGTTTCGCATTTATAAGCACGCATCGATAGCGAAAAATCACACTTCATGGAACATTAGAAACCAATATGATACCGATACGATTCATTTACACTAAGCAAAAATAATCGAATCCTCAGCCTAACAGGCGAGAGTCCAGGGGCCGTCTAGGCCCCGGAAGCTCCAGGGTCTTAGGTGGCTGGAGATGCGTTCTACGCATTTTCCAGGAAATAAATCTGAACATTATGTATACAGATTAATGGTTATATTTTCACGATCACTCTCTCAATTTTTTTTTTTTCAGATTTCATCGGGGGGGCCCGGACCCCCCCCCCCCTGTAGATCCGCCCTTGCTATTTAGTAGAGGCATTCACTGTAATTTTTTATCTACATAGATTTTATAATGTGTTTTGTAGGGTTGATCGATTTGATCCATTGATCTGCTGATCGATTTGATAGTTGGGATCATCACATCCTTGAGTACTGTCATCGTTGAATAAACCCTACTCATTTCCCAACAAGTACCTCTTCGACTTCCATTACTGAATGAGAGGCAATTTTCTGTTACATGATGATGATGCTAATGCAAGTACATGTATATGCAGTCATTATAAATAGCCAAAGTCTGCATGCAGTCTCCTGTGCACTGTTTTCCAGATCTTGTCCGTCCTGTGATAATAGAACTTGTAAGTTCATCATCATCTCCTCCTCTTCTTCATGTCCTATCACATGGGTGACATCGAAAAAATCAGTCTCTTCACTGTCACTAACCTGAACATTTTCTTCACTACCAGAATCTTCACTGGTATTGTCATCTTCCTCAAAGTTATTTGTGTGATCCACATTGTTTAATACATTGTCCACCTGTTTATATACTGTTATTTAATCTCACGAAAAGATTCAATGAACAACAAACGCTGTAATGCTTTAGAATGCAGTCATGCACAAATCATGGGCTCATTGCGTATTCAACCCATTTCAGCTTGATGTGTTCAGAGATTCCAGTCATTGCATTATTTCAATCTGATTCAAACTCAGACTTAATAACCGCTCCTTAGAGGAACGGTTATTGAGTCTGAGTTTTAATCAGATTGTGCTTTTATTTGTTCATAAACATGATAAAACTTAATTATGATTACAGTATAATGTGTGTTAAAGAAACATTCAGTATTTATGATTTATATAATAGTTTAAACCACTGGTGTTGTTTTTCGCACTTGAATGCACAGTGGACATACATGTAAACATACACCTGGGTGTGTGTATTCACTTTAGTTAACTTTAGTTGATGTCATTGTTGATGTCACGCAAGTAAACATTTGACTGCATGTACATTCACAGTCTCCATCCTTACCCGTTATCTACTAGTTTATTAGCAGGACACCATGGTTAAAGTACTGAGCTTGAGTCCTGATGGGCAAGTATTGTGTAATAACAGATGGCTGCTTGATAGATATAAAGAACAGGCAAATTGATAAATAAAGCTGCCCAGATGTTTATCGAAGTTTATAGCTGAATCAGGGTTCTAATTCTTCAATGTGATTATTTATACAAATTACAGAAAATGTTTGCTTTGCAAAATAATGAATGTAGAAAATTTGGTCCCCGGCCCTAAAAACCAAATTCGAAACTTTTTCCAGCTCATTGGAAAAAATTTTAATCCCCCCATTGATCCACCGGCCCACCCCCCCTGGTAAAAAATGAACCGTCCTGAAAATTGAAAAGAATTTATTTTACAGTTTACACCTGTTTTAATGAAGAAATGGAGTTGTTCCAAAATACAGTTCAGTTCTGCGATGTAAACAGTGCGAATTATGGTCAATAGTCAAGGGCGGATCTACGGGGGGGTCAGGGGGGTCCGGACCCCCCCCATGAAACCTAATTTTTTTAATTTTTTTTGGAGGGATCAGCGAACCCTGGGATTCCACGTAGAAATAATGTCTTGAAATGATATGTAAATTAAATGAATGTGGATTATGTAATTAGAGTATCTATGTGTATTAAACAGACCATCATCTATTCATGTAGTTTGTGAGTGTACTATTTAAGTTGGAGTTTCAATATGTATCTAAAATCAGATATTATCGCCGCGAGCGCACCACGTGTAGTGGTGTGTTATAGGCCTGTTTTGTTTGTGTTAAACCAGGAAGTCAAATGGAGTCAGGCATATTCTTCAATATCGATGCGTGTTTATGTGAAACAAATGTGAAAATAGAACAATAAATCTACCTACATTGTGTTCAGATTTATTTCCGGGAAAACGTGTAAAACGCATCTCCCGCAACCTGGGACCCCGGAGCTTCCCACCTGTCAGGCTGTGAGGATCGCTTATTTTAGCTTTGTGTAAATGAATCGGTATCATATTGGTTCTAATGTTCCATGATGTAAAGGTCATCGATTTTTTATTTGTTAAATATAACTAGAAAGTCAAATGGATTCAGGCATGAAGTATGATTTTTACAATATCGATGCGTGCTTATAAATGCGAAACAAACGTGAAAGTAGAACCATAAATCTGCATACATTATGTTCGAATTTATTTCCTGGAAAACGCTTAGAACGCATCTCCGGAGATCTAGGACTTCGGAGCTTACGGGCGGGCCTAGGCGGCCCCTGGACCCTCGCCTGTTGGGCTGTGAGGATTTCCTTGTTTTATCTTTTTGTGAATGAACCGTATCGGTAGGCATATTGGTTTCCCTTCCATGAACTAAATGCCATCGTTTTGTATGTTTTAAATATAACTAGAAAGTCAAATGGATGCAGGCATGAGGTGCGATTTTTTCAATATCGATGCGTGCTTATAATTGCGGGAAAATCGTGAAAATAGAACCATAAATCTGCATACATTATGATCAGTTTTATTTCCGGGAAAACACTCAGAACGCATCTCCGGCGACTAGGACCCCGGAGCTTCCGGGGCCTAGGCGGCCCCTGGACCCTCGACTGTTGGGCTGTGATAGTCGACCCCCCCTATGAATTTTGGCTGGATCCGCCCTTGATAGTGATGTGTTATATGTGTAGATCATGTCATGAAGGTTGCCGAAAACAAGCAAATGCTATACAGCAAGATGACCGCCAAGATTTTTGCCCAATCAGAGAAACCAGATCTGTCATTCACCGTAAATCTCTTGATGCATCGATGATGTATACCAAATTTTACATCGAGCACTTGAACGGTATCAGAGATAGATATCATTAATGATTTTGCATATTAAAGATGGCCATGGCACCCATCCTTCCCGCCACTCAGAGGAACTGATGTGGTTATTCAATGCAAGTCTCTTGATACATCGATGCTGTATACCAAGTTTCGTATAGAACACTGAAATGGTATCAGAGATATGCATCATTAAAGATTTTGCATAAATTAAAGATGGCCACCAAGGTTTCCACCCAATCAGAGAAACCAGAACTGTCATTTATCGTAAGTCTCTTGATGCATCGATGATGTATACCAATTTTTTCATTGAGCACTTGAACGATATCAGAGATAGAGATCATTAATGATTTTGCATAAATTAAAGATGGCCATCCATCCTTCCCGCCACTCAGAGGAACTGATGTGGTTATTCATTGCAAGTCTCTTGATACATCAATGCTGTATACCAAGTTTCATATAGAACACTCAAATGGTATCAGAGATATATATCATTAAAGATTTTGCATAAATTAAAGATGGCCGCTAAGGTTTTCACCAAATCAGGGAAACAGGTTTGGTCATTCCTTTGAAGTTTATTGATGCATCGATGATCTATACCAAGTTTCACACTGAACAGTGAATGGTTTCCGAGATACACAAGATTCATGATTTTGCATAAATTAAAGATGGCCGCCAAAGTTTCCAACCAATCGGGTCCAGATTCAATAGGGTTCTGGATCACAAGCATATGGATGTGCACTGCAAATTTGGTGTGCCGGGGGTAAGTCGTTCTAAAGATATCTTGGTAACGAGAAAGCTGTGATGGTTTCGCATAAACTAGAGATGGCCGCCACAGTTTCCAACCAATCGGATCCAGATTCAATAGGGTTCTGGGTCACGAGCATATGGATATGCACTGCAAGTTTGGTGTGCCTAGGGTAAGTCGTTCTAAAGATATCTTGGTAATGAGGAAGGTGTGACGGACAGACCGACGGACGTACAGGACGACGACAATACCCTTCGGCCAAATTTGGCCTAGGGGTAAAAAACTCAGATTATAGTATCAATATAGTGAAATAATAGATTAGCCCAAAGGGACATAAATTTGCAAGAAATATACAGCTAATACCACTTCTTCTTACAACGAGACCACCAATTTTTTTAGAAATGAATTTCTTGGCAAACTCTATGTCTTCTTACTTGAAGTATGTCAATATACCACTGAGTCGGAGAAGTGACCTCGTGCCTGTGCCTTCATTGTACAATAATAGTCGCCCAAGTATGTAACGGAACAGATCGGCTATGGAAGTGTAGATTCATGAAAAAACAATCTACACCCGTTACAACAAAAGAGGGTATCGTTTAAGTAGGAAAAAACACTCGCAACTGTAGATTCTTCAAGAAGAATCAACACGGCGCTTCGTGCCTCATCGATTCTTTTTCAAGAATCTACAGTTACTCGTGCTTTCTCTACTACCTAACCCACTGTCCTGTCCAAGCATGGCTGAATAGGGTCAAGGCCTTGGTGGCCATGGCGGCCATATTGGATTACGCAGGTTGCTGAAAAACAATCCTGGCCATCCTCTCACTCACACCAAACTACTGTCCAATTGATGTCAATCGGACAAATAGTTTTTGAGTTATTACAGTCACAAGGTCACATGTGCACAGATAGGGCAAAGTGAATTATATACAAACAACAGCTCAAGTCACAGGTCAGTGCACAGCCAGGCTCTTCTTTGTGCTCTCTAGCGGCGTCTAGCAGAGAACCACACAAATAGGTATAGTACAACCTTATTATCAAAACATTTTACTGTACTTTAAGGATGGATCCTGGCTGCATTGAAGCATCTGAACAATGTGATTTCATTGAACAATTCAATTCCATTAAGCCATGGTGTTACTCGGGCTGAATAATTATTTCCTGCAGATAAATATAAATTAAGATATGATAAGAGCTAGTATTCTTTGAATCAATCGACGAATCAAACACATTAACAACAAACCTCCAACCGAACAGTTCCATCACTGAATGCAAAATTGTATAGGGAACGGAGGAATTCATCAACCATCATTTCAACAGGAAAGCCTGATGCTCCACACCCCAATGCAGGGAAAGCAATGGACTTGGACCCATGCATATTGGCCTGAGTTAATGCCTCAGTGAAGATGCACTGCAAAACCTGGTGAAACACAACAAAGGAAACAAAGTAGTTTATATGTGATATTTTTGGACTAGAAGCTAAAGGCCCATTCTCACGGTTCGATTTGTAGTAACAACTTGTAGTATACAACTTAGTTGCATCGTGAGAACACTCGTACGATTTTAGTCACATGCTACAAGTCATATGAAATAGAACCAGTCCTATTTCATGTGATTAGTTGCATGCTACAAATCCGGGGATTCCCCCGCCGAGTTGTTACTACAAATCGCATCGTGAGAATGGGCCTTAAGAACAATGTCAAAGAGTAACAATCATCATTGACTCATTGGTCATCACATAAATCCAATATTCTAATACCATCCGACTTAATCCGTGTACCATACTGATTGGTCATCTAAAAATATTTGTGACAGTAAAATTTGCATTAACAGTCGCAAATTGTTTCGATGTGCTATGCAATCGCTCTCAGTTGTCTGATACATCACACCTGGGTTCTATGGCATCCTCGAATATTACAACTGCATGAGTGAGCATGTTTTATGTTACATCTAATGTGGTTAAATATGCACGAATTTCCAAGATATTGTTATTAAATTACTTTGGACAGGAAGAAGTGGAATTAGAATGGGAATAACCATGTTCTATTTCAGTATTGACGAATGATGATGCTGGTTTTACTGCCACAAATATCCAATTTGCGGCAGTAAAACCAGCATTATTGTCCACGAATACTAAAATACAACACATGTTATTCCCTAAATGTTCGAAACCAAGACAACACAGTCAAACTGCACTGTTCTTACATATTTTAAGTGCAAACTCACTGGACTACACCACACAATCATGGATTAGTTGGTCACTATATGCCATTTTATTATGCCTAAATGGCATACCGTTGGAAGTTGGTAATACTGCATTATTTAAATTTGAGCAACATTCAATAATATGTCAACAGCACTCGCTGCATGGAATTATTATAACTTGTAGGTGCGTGATATACAGCAATCTAGATCCATTCCCTACTACCCAGGATGAGATATACAACATTCTTCAATTTCCAATCCATTGCATAAGTCTTGGTTGAGAGAACATACCTGTCCATCATGGTAAGTTGAAGTATAAGGTAATACAGCATGGTAAATGAACTGGCAATTAGGGAGGAGATAGCCTCTGGTCACCACAATCTCTCCAGGTGTAGGGTGAGGCCTTTTATTCAACACCTGTAAACATTGGTTGATGAGATGATATGAATGGCAATTTACATGTTCCACTATACTCAGTTTCAGTGGAAAGTCTATATAATGGAACTTCTACATTGTTCCCCTTACTGTCCAGAAGTGTCTTTGAAGTAACTTTGAAGTAACTTTAAAGTGTGGTCATATTTTAACCTTGAAGTGCAAGGCTCGGTGTCAGAAGTGTGCTTGCAGTGTGGGTATTGTTTTGTAGCAATGCCATATAAGGGCATTGAATTCACAATGAAGTCACTTGGAAGTACTTTGGAAGTGTGCCTCAAATATGTTAATTAAGTACTGCAAATGCACTTCATAGACACTTCCACAGAAGGGTAACCTTCATAGGCACTTCTGAAGTGCTCTTGAAGTACCTAATTAGAATATTTGAGGCACTTCAATGTCCTTATATGGCAAGGCACTTCATCCACTCTTCTATAGGATACCTTTCATATGCACTTCTGTAGTGCTCTTGAAGTACCTTATTAGTATCATAGCAAATCGGTGTAATGAAAAGGTATGTAGCCACGAGATATTTACTTTCCCAGAAAAGAAGACACAAATATAAATTTGAGCACAGAACGTTTTATTTAGAGAAAATACAGAGTGAGACAAAACAGTACATCATAAAATATTTACAATAAACCGGATGGTTCTTAACAAGAAACATGTAGTTTATATAACCGCTAGCACAAATCCTTGAGACAAAATACAGCACAGTACTATATATGTATGTATTTACATGCAGTCTTTGGTATGAGAATTTATTGCAGTATTAGTATTATTATTCAAGGGTGACCGTGTTCTTGTCCAACTTGAACTTGAAGCAGCAGATCGTTCGAAGGATATAGTTTGCTTTAGTTGCCCTGAGGTCCACTTGGATGTAATCCAACCTTTGCTGAAACCCACCAGTCTGAATTGTGAACTTCTTGGCCTGTGGCGATAAATACATGCATATAATTAAAACCTGATCAGTTGTATATATATGGTTCCATATGACATGCAATCCAGTTTTTCTTTTTTTTAATACACTCAGGATGATTGAATAGGCTGACTACCATAAAGGGTAAAGAATGGAACACATCCCTACGATTTACAAAAGATTGATGAAGATGTCTATTATCCTTTCTTTAGTACTCCATGATATACAACAAGGGAGATAAACAGTTTGTGTGATGTTCTAACCAATATACACTATGGAGAAATCAACCATACCTAGGTGTGCTCATTAAATTTCCCATCAGTCGAGTGGCTGCTGGAAGTGAGCCGAGTTCCTTGTAGCAGCTGTATTCTGGAATATGAAAGTGTATACAATGTAAGAAGCCATTAGAATTGAAGAGAAACAATCATGTGAATTTTTATAATTTGTCTTTGTTAATTTCTGGTTCAACTAAATCTCCATACAGGGTTTCAAATAACAAATAAATGCTTATTAACTACAAATTGTATTCTTAAATTTTTTAAATGAAATAAATGTATGAAATGAAATGTTCTCATTTCTCAAGATGTGGGTAGAAATGTACAATTGAAGTGTGTGAAGATCCTTAGCTTTGGTATATGAATAGTGCAATCAATAGACAAGGAAAATATAGCCTGTTATAATGATGAAAAGTCTAATCATAATTGATTATACTTTTTCTTATTACAGCTAAAAATTAGTTATGCTAACATTTTATTATCAATATATTTTAAAACTTATTTCTTTACCATTTTGTCAAAAATCTGGTATGGAAATATTCTACAATCTTCTGCAAGGAACAAAAATCAATAAATTTTATAAATCAATAAACAGTTCAAAACAACAAGATAATTTATTTAGAGCTACCATCCCCCCAACCAGTTAAATCCACCTGTTTTGACATGAACAGGAAGTATACAAGCAGTTTTGTGATAAAAATATCTCACCCTCATGGGATTTCCTCGAGGGGTGCATGCCAATCTTCATATGAGGTCCCCAAGTCTGGGGTTTCCAAGCTGAAAATTCACACAATCATAACAATGGCAATTTATCCACACTGCCTTGATAAACCTGGGTAGATCTGAAAGTGATATTGAGACAGAGATATGGATATTTTGCCATGCTATATGACCCGTTAAATTTGACTGCAATTATAAGGTGGAGTACATTATTACAACCTGCAGTCCATATAGCAATATTTATTGAGGCCAATATCAATTTTTTAATATGCCAAATATATGTCAAGGGAAACTTGTTGATAAAATAAATAGCTGATACTCCTAGGTCTACATCACTGTTCAGCTCAGTTCTTTGCTTATTAAGTTATGAAATCAGAAAAATTATAGTTATATTTATAATTTACTTACCATATCACTAGCTGCACTCATCACCATCTGCAATACAGTTCTTCAAACCTCCATAGTTCTAGCTTAACATGAACAAATCCATCTGATTTTTGCAGTTGGAGAGTTCAGCCATTTTGTTTGTTGTCGACTGGTGGCGCCCCCGGTGTTCAATTAAATTTTCAAGGGCAGATAACTCCACCCATTTTGACGAGACAGTTCAGAAGAAAAAGACTCTCAGAAACAGAAATTATATATATATATTATATTTAGTGACAATAATGAAGAGGATAATATAAAGTATTCTTTAATGGGTATTTTTTGTTGCTGACATTATATTAGAACTGATTCTTCTAAAAATATTTTCCCATTTTGTCCAATTTTACTATAAAATCATGGATTTGGAATGATTATAAAATCTGAATTCAACAAGAGTTCTTATCTAATATGTGAGAGACTGATATTATTAATATCTTTATTTTATTCAAATAGAAACCTATAGTACTGATCACTTTAAAAGATCCAAAAAAGTGTTCAAAGTTCTGAGTAATATGTCATTAACCACATGTGAATATTTTACACAGTTGTAGCTATTTTGAACTGTGAAGTACAAATGTTTAGTGGTTTCACTGAAATGAGATTTGATGTCACTGAGTGAAATCAAATCAGCCAACTTTAAGCTGGGATATTCCCAGAGCTAATTAATATCATTGAAACTTGTATACATGTAGTTCTAATTTATAATGTTATGTTACTGTAACAGTTTTAGAATCTTATATGATTCTTTAGAATCTTATATGATTTTTCTAAATCTTATAGGATCCTATAAGATATTTTTTGTAAGGGGAAGTCCCCCAAGTTATGCTATATAACTGACAAATTCCAAGAAGTGT
Source organism: Hanleya hanleyi (assembly GCA_036873755.1). NCBI lineage: Eukaryota > Metazoa > Mollusca > Polyplacophora > Lepidopleurida > Hanleyidae > Hanleya > Hanleya hanleyi. The sequence continues at coordinate 49,102 of JAVTVY010016492.1, read as the reverse complement.
CTTTGAGGAGTGCCTTAGATTATGCCGAACAATAACTAAGTCTCAGAAGTGTCCCTAAATTCCCCCAAGTTTTGCTGAAGAACTGACAAAGTCCATGAAGTGTCTTTGAGGAGTACCTTGGATTATGCCGAACAAAAACAAAGTCTCAGAAGTGTCTCTGAAGTCCCTCATTTTTTGTTATGAAATTGACAAAGTCCATGAAGTGTCTTTGAGGAGCCCCTTGGCTACTGCCTTTTTCTAATGAAGTACCTTTGAAGTGTGGCAGTATTTTTCTCTGTTGTTGAAGTGCCTTTTCAGTGTACTCTTCAGAGGCACTTCTAGGCACACTTCACATGAAGTTTGACACTTCTGGACAGTAAGGGGATCATTTTGAATTAAAGAAGCAACATGGGATATGGATTGGTTGGTCCAACCAGCAGATGTCATTTACAAGAGGATGCCCCAGAAACTGTCTTCTGGGTCAGCATCTTGAGTTTTATGAATCATTCAAAGTGCTTCCATTAAAACGTTATTTTGAATTAATAGAGCGAGAAATAGCATATCAGCAGTTTAAAATTGGTGAGTGAGTGAATAGGGTTTAACGTCGCTTTCAACATTTTTTGAGCTATATCATGACGGGGAAGGGAAGGGAGGGGAGGGGGAGGGGCAGGGAAACCTACTTGAAACAGAGCAGATCTAATGCTGCCATTTTATAGTGCTGTCCCACCGAAATATAATGCCGTTAAAATTGGTGAGTTATATATACCATCCAACTTTGGCGAATCTCTTCTTTGAAATCTTGTATGGTGGATGTTGCCAGAGATTCCACAACTTTATAATTGGAACACTCAATTCTCAAATTAAATGAGCACATATTTTAGGACACCCTATCTGTTGGAAGAAGGACTTGATATAAGTCCCCTCCATATATATATCTTTCGGTTTTACTCTCATGTCCTTATTCTCTTGTTATTGTATCAGCAGATAAATATGAGGCAGTCTATGGAACCGACTATTCCCATAAAGCCTTTTTCCTGGGAAACTGAGAGAGAGAGAATTAAGGTTTAACGTCTCGTTCAGCAATATTTCAGTATTTCAGCTATATAGCGACGATCAAACAAAATTCTAAGTATTCAAGTTAATAACTTAGTAATCCAACGCACTGAAACATGCACACATTAAAACTTATGGAACAAATTGATTTCTCTCAAATAACCTAAGATACAGTCTTCTTTCACCCGACTAAAAAGATCTTCTGAAGTAGTTGCTCGATAAAAAGAATCTCTTACAATCTTAAATCCATACAGTCGATAAGAATATGATTGGTGGTAATATTTTACCATATTGAGCAGCTAATTGTCATACTGCAGGTCGGGATGGGTGGAAGTTAGAAGTTAGAAATGGATAACTAGAAGACGGGTTACTACATGTATATGGATAACCCACGGTCAGTAGATTAGCGTGTTATATGGTAACCCATATAATACGAGAGATCCTGAAGGATCTTGGCGCCCACCATCGTCCGATAATTGTAAGCTAATGACTAGAGAATCTTTTTGTCCATTGTTACTATGAACAAACGATTGATTTGTAATTTTGTTTACAGAATTTCGAATCAGAGCAAAAAAGATCGAAAAAGGGACACTGAAAAACACCAAGATACATCTAAGTTTCAGGAGTTTCAAGATTTCTAGAAACTGTACTTATGTCGGTTGTTATAATACAAGAGAAATGAGCAAAGTTAGTCTGAAAGTGAATGTACATGTACGGAGGATCCTTCGTCTTCGTTTTGTAGTATTTTTATTTTATTTATTTTTTTGCGCGTGTCATCATTGGGTAGTGAAAGCGAAGACCAATCTCTTTGACACTTTGGCATGAGCTATGAAACATACTTCAGATTTTATAATTAGGAACGAATGCTAATTCTGTTCTGTTTACTGGGCTAGTTTGAGATATCTCTTTTCAGATACCATGCTCGAAAATAGTAAGATATGGTACAATACTTAATACTGAAGGGATCCGGTCCGCGCAGTAATGTTGAAACTTCGAAAGTGCCTGAATACTGATTATCTCCCTTGGATCGAAACATGCAGTAGTCTACAGTTGTCGAGTTGTGACGTCCCTTCATATAGCCGACCCGCCGGCAGAAGAAAGGGTGGGGCAGTTTACTTGCTACTGTAAGGACTAAAGAAAACTGATTTAAAATTTGAAGAAATACATTTTAATTCCGAATTATTTGAACTTCTTGATATGGAAGGTGAAGGTATGGATATTCTCTATAGTCAATATATATGCCCCACCGTTTGATCCGCCGACTCTTGTGATGCAATGTCACAACTTGAGAATACCGTATTAATTTGAAGCGTAACTTGGATTTTCGAATCGGACCAAAAAAGGCATCTCGCACTACTAGGCTCCATGTGGGACCTGTGTACCAAATTTGAGAAAGATCCATGCAGTACTTCCTGAGAAATGACAATAAACTTTCATGGGGAAATCCAATATGGCTGTCTGGTGGCCATATTGGATTTTCGAATCGGACCAGAAAAGGTATCTTGCACAAATAGCCCCCAAGGGGAACCTGTGTACCAAATTTGAGAAAGATCCATGCAGTACTTCCTGAGAAATCGCGATAACAAGGTTTCACGGGGAAATCCAAGATGGGAGCCTTGTGGGGAAATTCAAGATGGCCGCCTTGTGGCCATATTGGATTTTCAAATCGGACCACAAAAGGTATCTTGCACAACTAGACCCCAAGGGGAACCTGTGTACCAAATTTGAGAAAGATCCATGCAGTACTTCCTGGGAAATGACAATAAACTTTCATGGGGAAATCCAATATGGCTGCCTGGTGGCCATATTGGATTTTCGAATTGGACCAGAAAAGTTATCTTGCACAACTAGACCCCAAGGGGAACCTGTGTACCAAATTTGAAAAAGTTCCATGCAGTACTTCCTGAGAAATCGCGACAACAAGGTTTCATGGGGAAATCCAAGATGGGAGCCTTGTGGCCATATTGGATTTTCGAATCGGACCAGAAAAGGTATCTTGCACAACTAGACGCCAAGGGGAACCTGTGTACCAAATTTGAGAATGATCCATGCAGTAGTTCCAGAGCAAACGCGATAAGGTTTCATGGGGAAATCCAAGATGGCTGCCTTGTGGCCATATTGGATTTTCGATTCGGACCGAAAAAGGTATCATGCACAACTAGACCCTAAGGGGAACCTGTGTACCAAATTTGAGAAAGATCCATGCAGTACTTCCTGAGAAATAACGATAAAGTTTCATGGGGAAATCCAAGATGGCTGCCTGGTGGCCATATTGGATTTTCGAACCAAATTTGAGAAAGATGCATGCAGTAGTTCCTGAGAAATCGCGATAACAAGGTTTCATGGGGAAATCCAAGATGGCTGCCTGGTGGCCATATTGGATTTTCGATTCGGACCGAAAAAGGTATCTTGTACAACTAGACCCTAAGGGGAACCTGTGTACCAAATTTGAGAAAGATCCATGCAGTACTTCCTGAGAAATGATGATAACAAAGTTTCATGGTGAAATCCAAGATGGCTGCCTGGTGACCATATTGGATTTTCGATCGGACCAGAAAAGGTATCTTGCACAACTAGACCCCAAGGGGAACCTGTGTACCAAATTTGAGAAAGATCCATGCAGTAGTCCCTGAGAAATCGCGATAACAAGGTTTCATGGGGAAATCCAAGATGGCTGCCTGGTGGCCATACTGGATTTCGGAATCAGACCAAAAAAGGTTTCTTGCACAACTAGACCCCAAGGGGAACCTGTGTACCAAATTTGAGAAAGATCCATGCAGTAGTTCCTGAGAAATCGCGATAACAAGGTTTCATGGGAAATCCAAGATGGCCGCCTGGTGGCCATATTGGATTTTCGAATCGGACCAAAAAAGGTATCTTGCACAACTAGACCCCAAGGGGAACCTGTGTACCCAATTTGAGAAAGATCCATGCAGTAGTTCCTGAGAAATCGCGATAACAAGGTTTCATGGGGAAATCCAAGATGGCTGCCTGGCGGCCATATCGGATTTTCGCATCAGACCAAAAAAGGTATCTTGCACAACTAGACGACAAGGAGAACCTGTGTACCAAATTTGAGAAAGATCCATCCAGTACTTCCTGAGAAATGATGATAAAGTTTCATGGGGAAATCCAAGATGGCTGCCTGGTGGCCATATTGGATTTCCGAATCGTACCAGAAAAGGTATCTTGCACAACTAGACCCCAAGGGGAACCTGTGTACCAAATTTGAGAAAGATCCATGCAGTAGTTCCTGATAAATCGCGATAACAAGGTTTCATGGGGAAATCCAAGATGGCTGCCTGGTGGCCATATTGGGTTTTCGTATCGGACCAAAAAAGGTATCTTACACAACTAGACCGCAAGGGGAACCTGTGTACCAAATTTGAGAAAGATCCATGCAGTAGTTCCTGAGAAATCGCGATAACAAGGTTTCATGAAGAAATCCAAGATGGCTGCCTGGTGGCCATATTGGATTTTCGAATCAGACCAAAAAAGGTATCTTGCACAACTAGACCCCAAGGGAAACCTGTGTACCCAATTTGAGAAAGATCCATGCTGTAGTTCCTGAGAAATCGCGATAACAAGGTTTCATGGGGAAATCCAAGATGGCTGCCTGGCGGCCATATTGGATTTTCGAATCGGACCAAAAAAGGTAGACCCCAAGGGGAATCTGTGTACCAAATTTGAGAAAGATCCATCCAGTACTTCCTGAGAAATGATGATAAAGTTTCATGGGGAAATCCAAGATGGCTGCCTGGTGGCCATATTGGATTTTCGAATCGGACCAGAAAAGATATCTTGCACAACTAGACCCCAAGGCAAACCTGTGTACCAAATTTGAGAAAGATCCATGCAGTAGTTCCTGATAAATCGCGATAACAAGGTTTCATGAGGAAATCTAAGATGGCTGCCTGGTGGCCATATTGGATTTTCGAATCGGACCAAAAAGTTCCTGAGAAATCGCGATAACAAGAATTGTTTACGGACGGACTGACGACGTACGGACAACGGACGGACGGACGACGGACCACGGACGAAAAGCGATTTGAACATCTCATATATGCTCTATAAGAGGGAAAACCCATTGCTCCAGGGTAAACAGGCCATTGGACAATTTCTTGATTCAACTTACTTCCGTTGAATTCCTGCACAAATGGACATGCAATCTTCACATTCATTGGATGAAATTTGCATGCAACTTCAAGGGAGATGACCTGCGAAAGACATTCTATGTGATGCAGGCTTTTCATTCACTACCAAAGCGGCCCTTTTGTGCCATCTGGCAGAAGTAGCTTGAATTGGGAAAGTGTTTAACCCTACCAGGCCTTTGGGGGTCCATTATGGCCCACCTACCAAACTTTCTCCCCTAGCTTTTCGGAAAGACAAAAGAATGAAAGTTGACACTACGAGACTTGTAGTTTATCCTATTGGGTCATTTTGCCCTATTTGCATAAGCCTCCGAGCAGAGGATCATGGGTGAATCCAACATGGTGGCCATCTGGGGTACTAGGAAAGTGATGTTTTCGTCATTTTTCTCAAAAATTCCTGCTTTCCTTTGAGGAAAAGTGGGTGAAATCGATTTTATTTCACATCAGACTATTATTTACTAATTTATAATGCACATAAATAAACATGAGGGTGAGACTCACAAAACCCTCTCAGCTTCCCCCAAGCATATGAGAAATATGCTGAGAATGTGCAACATATTATGGCTATACTAATCATCCAGAATTGTTCTTTTTAGAGAATAACATCAATTCTGCAGATATAACAGCTACATTCAAGAATATATATCACAAAATCATATCTAGATTGATACACAAAAAAGGGTCATAACTCTGTAAAATAAGGGCCGAGACGAAAAAATTTTTGTATATGCTTGTAGAATACATGGCAGTGTGACTAACATCACAGGACCTACGAAGTAAGGTTTGATATGATTTAAGTGTGTACTCGAGAGATGACTTGGGGGCAATATGTGCTACTGTGAGAGAATTTATACAGCAGTGGGTACTATTAACTTTCCCAGATGTCACCGCTGGTGCGTCATTAGGTTAGCGACTATTATCGCCCTCAGTTCCTATTACCCTGGACAGTTATCAGCCCAGCAGTACAGCACGAGGTCACCCATCCAAGTCTTGACCGGGCTCAAAGTCGCTTAACTTCGAGATTTATGATTTTACGAGAACCGGTGTGTCGTGATATGCCATCAGCGAACCTTCAAAATTCACAGTGAAACATACAGCCAAGGGTTCCCGATGGGCATGACAGTGCACTCGCTGAGTCATCAATAAATAATTAAATAAAATAATTATCAATCAAATTTTCATCAGAATTCGGTCAGCTCAGAACTTGCTCGTAACAATGCCCTTATGCACGTTCATGCCAAAAATCAAGGTTCTAATGTCAATGGTTCTCCTTATTTTTCCGACGAAAGGATTCGGATGGACTGACTGACTCACTCATTACCGGACAATTTGCAGATGGTAGCCTACTTCGTAGGAACAAGTAGATAAATAAGTTTCCAAAATTTGGTAGCTGTATTGAGCACAGTTCTTCAGATATAACTGGTTACATTCAAGCATATCCAAGATTAGTACACCCGAAAAGTGGCATAACTCCATAAAATAAGGGCCAAGACAATGATTTTTTTTGTACGCTACTAGAATACAACTAGATAAATAAGTTTCCAAAATTTAGCAGCTGTACCGAACACGGATCTGCAGATTTTACTTGTACATTCAACTACAGATAACAAAATCGAAGATTATTACATACGAAAGGGACATAACTCCATAAAATATGGACCGAGACAACTTATTTTTTTTGCAGGCATCTAGACTACAACTGGATAAAAAAGTTTTCTCATAATTTGGTAGCTGTACCAAAAAAAGTTAATTATATATAACTGGTTACATTCAAGCATATATCACAAAATCAGAGATAACTGCACCCGAAAAGGAGCAGAACTCTGTAGAATAAGGGCCGAGGCGGGTAATTTTTTGTTGGCTTCTGGAATACAACAATATAAATAAGTTTCCAAAATATAGTAGCTGTATCAAACACAGTTCTGCAGATATAGTTGGTTACATTCAAGCATATACTAGGACAGAAATAGAATTAATAAATGGGCAAAACTCGGTAAAATATGAGCCAAGGCGAGCCACTTTTGAAAGGTGTCTGACTTAGCACTAGATAAATAAGTGTTCAAAATTTGGTGGTTTGTGTCTCAAGCGGTTTTGCCTAAAATGCGGTCTCGGTTGGACGGACGGACGCACATGGCGACGATAATAAATAAAACTGAAAATCTGACCGAAAAATCGACCAAAAAATGCCTCTAAGTGTGACTGAAAAGCCATGTAAATTGACTTGGGCATGAAGATAGTTGTAAGCAGCTTTGTTGTACAGACATTTGTTCACCATTTATCCCTTTGGCCTGGATACGAGATATCCCACAACTTTTGGGATTACTCCAGCATTATTCTGTTGTTCTTAATATCTGTACATGTTTTATGATATATTATTATAATACATCCACTATCTATACAAGATTGGCAGATATACAATTCTCAATGGAAAGAGTTTAAACATGTCCTATACAATGAACAAAAACAACAAGGTTTTTTCATTATTGAAGGATATTTAAAAGATGAAATTTGTATGTCACATACATTGATATATCCAGTTCCAACCTTCAAGAAATGTCTGGACAAATAAAGTTATATATATGGAACTGGATTATACAAACATAAAATATAATGCACCATTACCATTTGTAGTTGTGATCCAGCTTTGTCTAAGATGATCTTGGAAAGGCGTCCTGTATTCAACCTCAGTGTGATGTTCACTGGGTTTACCAGAACAGTGACCTATAAAACATACATGTAACAGGTGTTCTTCAATCTATGGGACTCAGCATAAAGAGTATATCGAACTAGAACAAGGACCAAGGAGTTATTCAACATGTTCAAAGAATTTTAGCAAGAATATCTAATAGATGTATGCTGTTGAAATGACTCTTTTATACAGATGAATAATACATCACTTGTAATGTGTACTGATTGAAACTACTTGTTTGGATTCAGCTTTTGTTCACATATAGTCACAAACAATCCAGCAATTTGGATAGTGACAGAGGACAAAGAGCTTTTGGTTAAAATATAAAATTTAAGTTATTTTAAAACAGCTCATTATACTTCAGTAGACATGGTAGAGCCATTCAAACTGCACCTGCCAAACTCCAATATTTTGCTACATTTATGTAGTTCACAGGTGACCATGAAGTAAACAGACATATGGTATTAAAAATTTACTCACATGCCATTGCATGGGGGAACAGGACAGGAAGATTTTGGTTTATGATCAGTTATGCACTTACCTTACACTTGGTTATGTCCCCTTGTTTTAGTATCAGCCTCACCTCACCAACACTGTATTCCTCTTTATCTGTGGAGCTCACTTTGGACAGTAACTTTCTCCCTTTATTCACCAGCTTCTTCAGATGACCACTACTGTAGAACGGTAAGCATAAAATGTCTAATACTATCATTATCTGTGTAAAAAACACATCATTTGCTCTCATTGCAGTGCAAACTTATCTTCATACACAATTCGACTTCTCCATTCACACTTTGAGTTAGCCTTGATAGATCACACGACCAAAAACATTCAAATCTGAGGTATAAATTTCATCTATAAACCAGAGTGAGCCAATCAGGACATATATACCCAATGACTTCGTTTTGGGTGACACATTCTCCCAGTAGTTAGGTCACTCCTCCTAATATGGTGATAGGGGTGGCCAGTTACATATGCAAATTAATCAATAACCCACTCATTATGAAAATGAAATGGATTTGAGGTCAATGATGTTTCGTATCTATATATGAATTCTTTTGAAGAGAGATGGTCAGCTGATATATCAAGGTTAATTTGTAGTGTGAATGGAGAAGTCAACATGTGTATGAAGATGTTCAAACTTGGAGTATCGGTATACCAACAATCCTTCTAATACTTTATCATTGGTTTACATACAATAGCCTTACATGTACATTGCTGTCGAGTCAACCCAATTAAATTTGAACATCTGATTATGAAAAATGAAGATAACTTATACATGTACCCTAGAGGCTTGATCATTGCTCCTTTCTCATGCTTGTCCTTTGAATGTTTCGGATTCTTTGGTTTATCAGGGGTAAGTGAAGAGTGCCCTTTGTTGTGACTCGCTGAAGCTGTACTTCTACTGGGGATCTCCTGTCTGGAACCTCCAGCTTCAGATGGCCGAGTTGTCTCTAACACAATGGCACACTTGTAGTGTTGCTCCAGTGAAATCAGTTTATCTTTACCCTCATCATTCTGAGTGAAATAGGAGGAACAACCTGAAACAAACAGAACAAGGTCAAATAGGCAAACAAACAGACCAAGGTCACATAGGCAAACAAACATACCAATGTCACATAGGCAAACAAACAGACCAAGGTCAAATACATGTAGGCAAACAAACAGACCAATGTCACACAGGCAAACAAACAGACCAAGGTCAAATAGGCAAACAAACAGACCGAGGTCAAATAGGCAAAGAAATAGACCAAGGTCAAATAGGCAAACAAACAGACCAAGGTCAAATAGGCAAACAAACAGATCACGGTCAAATAGACAAACAAACAGACCAATATGTCACACAGGCAAACAAACAGACCAAGGTCAAATAGGCAAACAAACAGACCAATGCCACATAGGCAAACAAAACAAAACACGGTCACATAGGCAAACAAACAGACCAAGATCACATAGAAACAAACAGCCCAGGGTCACATAGGAAAACGCATACCAAATTCGCACAGACAAACAAACCAAGGTCACACAAACAAACAAGCAGAACAAGGTCACATAGACAAACAGAAAGACCAAGGTCACATAGACAAACAAACTGATTATGGTCACATAACCAACAGACCAAGGTAACACAGAAAAATAAACAGACCAAAATCACATAGACAAAAAGAAAAAACAGAGAGAAACAGAGAGAAAATACGCTGCACATTTGACATGTTCGACATGGTTATTTTTGGGATCCCACCTGGGGGAAAACATGAAGTAAATGTTGGAAACAGACTTCCAGATCTACATGTATGGTTAATTTTGATGCTAAAAAATAATAGCTTCTCCCACCACAGCATTACCTTGTTTGGGACTTTGGCAACCCTGGCCTCTGGCCTTGACCTTTTGACCTCAATTCACCCAACAATTTATTCTTCTTGCCAAACTTTTTTTGTGATTGGACTGCAGTGACCTTGACCATTGACTTTTTTGACTCAAAATGGATGATTTCTTTGTCCCATGGGAAGTTATACCAACCTGGAACTCGAGGTACTGTTTCAGAATGGTGAGTTAATTTACTGTCAGACCAGAAACAAAGATTTTCTATGAGCTAATTCACTCATTTCAAAAATGTGCTTAAAGTAACACTTGGGTCTTTAGTGACATGGCTGAAAAATATAATTATATTCATAATTTTTCCATGTGATTTTATTGGATGTCCATTAGCACAAAAAACAAAATGGAAAAGTTGGCTGAGGACATCAAACTTGTCTGATATAATGTCAAACACAGCGCTGTGATACCAGCAAGGTCAAGTTATAACTCCACACCTGTAGGCGGATGAATCCGCCAGATATCAAAGCTAGGCCATGATGAATGTCATACACACTATCATGATGTAATGTCAAACTCTGCTTTTTCTCTTTTGTTATTGAGCAGTTGATAACTTTCGGATCTCCAAGTGGTTGGCAGACAGTAAGTACATAGACGATATCAACTGTTCTTATTGAATACCATACATATTTTATAGACAGGGGTGAGAAAACAGTTGATACACAGTTCTTTTTCTTATATTTTTGTGGTGCTGGTACTAGCTAGCTTATTCTGGATGTTTGGAAACATTAAACATTTATAAACAATGTTGGTATCTATTATCAAATCAAACCTGCTATTGTTATGCCATATCTTATTATGGAGATCCTATTGCAGACTAAAAGTTCTCACCCTCTGGAGCCTCAGCTATAGGTTACTCTTGCCCATGCGCCCGTGACGCACTTCCCACTTTCTTTTTCTTCTACTTGTAAGCGTGATGCGTGCAAGGCCGAGAAGCGTGCGTGATTAGATAATAAATACCAACATTGTTTATTTATTTGTTTAATATTTATGTCTCAAATCTACACCTGCTATTGTTATACCCCACTACCAACAGTAAGGTGGAGGTGCCTCGGCTTTGTTGAAGTGTGGCAGTAACTGCTGAGATGATCAGAGATATATCGTACCATAAATTGAACCCATTAGTATCCCTGGGCGTAGAGCACTGTAGGGGCTAAGAGGCAATTTCTAGTAAGACGGTAAGAAGGGGCGGAACCGGGACTTCTGCACCGGAATACTAGTGGACCAACTGACCATAGTTGTGTGGTACGCTAATTGAAATCATCAGTATCCCTGGGCATAAAGTACTGTAGGGGCTAAGGGGCAATTACTAATAAAACGGTAAGAAGGGTATAAGGACCAGGACTTCTGCACCCGAATAGAGTACCAACAGATATGCTCCAATCGCCAATTTCTTTCCTATGAAATTCTTGAATGTACGACACCAAAGTACCTAAACAGAATGTATACTCACCTAGTGTCGGGGTCTTGACAGCTGGCTGGCTTGTATTGGCGATCACCGCTGTGCCGTAACTCGTAACCATCTTCATGCAGACTGGTCGGTCGGCCTGAGATCGGTCCCCCCCTCCCTCTTTCTTGAAGACTAGGCGACTACATGTTGGGTGGCAACGAGTGGCCCTAGCATGGTCAGACCGTCTGTTTGTACTGACAGGTCTCTCAGGTAGAAATCTGTAAATGTGGAATTGGCACTCCAAGCACAGGATTGGACAATGTCATCCAGCGATACGTTCTCCATAGAGGCCATGATGTGGCGATGACTGGTATTTCATGGGAAGATGCAGAGGCCAGAAGTGTGGGGGGGGGGGGGGATTGAGGGCTAGTTCGTATGTCCATTTAATGGTCTTGCTCAACCAGAGGCCATCGTATTCTTGTTAATGTCTTGAGTAACCCTTGGGAGAAGAGAGAGCAGCAATAGTCGAAGAAAACCTCTGATTGGATCGGTGCGGGAGAGATAGTGACGTATTGCTCGTACTGGACATAATAATTTGTCATGGACAAAATCTGTTAATCCAGGGATGGAGTACAGACGTTGAGCACAAGGTCCTTGACATACAGTCTCATTCTTGGCGATGAACTCTGGAACAGGGCGGAAGGATACATGTATGTGTGACCAATCTGCCGTCCAATTCATCACTTTCGTTTCCAAGGCATGAAGCTCGGATACTCTCGACGCCAGGGTGAAGGCCGCTAGGAAGGCAGTCTTGTAGAAAACAGCTTTAATAGAGGCAGACTGTAATGGTTCAAAGGGTGGACGAAGGAATGCGCTGAGAACCACACCAATGTCCCACTTCGGTAATAGTTAACAGGAACAACGGGACTGTAAATCACAGGCATGTATAAGAGCAGAGATATTGTGATCCAGGATGATGTCAATGCCCGCAGATAACCATAGAACCCGGGCCAAAGCTGACCGGTACCCTTCAATAGTGCTGCTTTTAAACTTCTTATCCCGGTGTAGGTGAAGAAGAAAGTCCGCAACTATAGGAAGAGAGGCAATGTCGGGATCGGAGCCTTGACGTCGACACCACGAGACGAAATATTTCCACCATCGTCTCTGCAACATCTGCTGAAAATCCTTAGTCTGTGAGTCCACTCCGGATAGTCTGCAGACGTATAGGTTGAGCCACTCCGGGTTGTGATGGAGTATCCTGTAAGGTTGGCTTAACAGGTTGGCCCAAACTGGAAGGCAACGTGGTGGGGTAGTGAGTAGAGGGATCAGAGCCGGAAACCACGGTCGACGGGGCCACCACGGAACAACAAGAAGAATGATGCAGTCGTGTTGAGCAATCTTCTGTAGTTGTGCCAGTTGATCGATAGAGCATCGATGGCGTAGACTCGAGGGTCCAGAACTGGACTGACGAGTAGGGAAAGCTGTGCATGGTTCCTCGTCGCTCAGGTCGATCAGAGGGGTTTCCCAGATGCTGGTGATGCGTTGGAAGACCTCTGGATGCAGTTGCCACTCGGTCTGTAGGACAGTGTCAGGACGAGAAAGGCAATCTGCTAGTACATAGAGCCGACCTGGAACATGACGAGCATGAAGCTGGCAGTGATGTTGCAGAGCCCAGTCAAAGAGGGTCCAAACCAGACGAAATGTTGGATAGGATCCGGTCGCACCCATCTTGATATGAACAATGACGGTCGAATTGTTGTGATGAGAAGAGACGAATTCACCAGAAGAGGACTCCAATGCTGGACTGCACAGATGACAGCTTCCATTTCCAAGAGGTTGATATGAAGTTTGGCATCCGATGTCGACATCTGTCGGACATCCCTAGGTCGTCTAGATGGGATCCCCAACCTGTCTCGACGCATCGGTGTAGAGATGGTGTAGTGGAGCTGGCGGTACAAAGGGTACTCCCTGCATGACATTGTAATGGGACTGCCACCAAATCAGATGTGGATGTAGAGATGTCAATACCGGACCAGGGGATTGAGGAATGACATCTGAAGATATTCCTGCAGGTGGTATTGCAGAGGCCGAACTTGGAGACGACCATAGTGAGTGAGGTCTTGAGTGGATGTGAGTCGACGTAATAGACTCTGCCAAAGCTTGAGGGGCTGTGAAGGTGAAAGCAAAAAACTAAGAACCATCATCTGAAGCTTGGTCCACCGGTCTTCTAGAGGTCGTGCCAACTGATGGACTGAGTCGAAGACTGCCCCGATGAAGTGACGACATTGCGCTGGTAGCAACTCTGACTTCTGAGGGTGAGGGAAGAAGCCAAGATGTCAAAGGACGCTAAAGTGAACCGGACCCAATGAAAGTGTTGTCTGTGTATACCTCGATATGAATACCCATAGATGCAGGAACGCCATGATTGGTGCTGAGATACGGATGAAAAACCATGAGGCGATGTTGATTCCGAAAGGGAGAACCTGCCACTCGAATCGTCGACCGGCGATGGTAAGCGTAGAAAGCGACGAGGATGAATGGGTATGTGAAGATCTGCGTCTAGTAAATCAATGGGGTTTACCAATCCCGAGAGATGTAGAGGGCCCGGATCGATGAAACCAACGTCATCATGACACGAGGTGGTGGCGACAGGTGCCAAAAAACTCCCAGCTGTAAATGGTCGCCGACTACCAGATGGTTAAGGAAAAGAGATCCAAACCTGACATCTCTATCCATGCAGAGGGTAAGGAGGAGCGGTTGGGAAAACTTCAATACTTAATCCAATGACAGTCTGGTACAGGAGGTTTGTCTGGAAGAAGTAAACATGGAAACCATACCAGAGACAGAGCACCAGAAACTTGTAAGCTCGGACATCTCCGACACAAAGGTAGTAGTATGCCATCTATCCACAAACGTAAACGCATCCATACTCCAGTGCTGACGTCCGTGAACGGAGGTCGATACTTCATGTAGGAATTACTGGCTGGGTCCTGAGTCGTTGGCAGGTGCACAGATCTAGACAGGTGATAACTTCTGAACAGGAGCAGTAATGATGCGAATGACAAACGACGATCAAGTTTTGGAAAACATCGTCGAGGCTCGGATGAAACCACAGCACATAGTGTAGTAGAATCTATCGTTCCAAACCACAAGATGTAGGAAAGCCGACAGAGTTGAAGAAACGTAGGTCGATGTAAAGTCGGAGCACAAAGTGTCGCTGCGGAATCTGAAACGAAGGACGATCTATAGCGGACGGGTGAATGAGGAAGTATGGTCTTGGAAGGCAGTGGCATAGTCCAAGAACATGCTTCATAATTCCACAATCTGGACTGACCAATCAAATGATTCATAAAGAGATCACTGGTGTTACATAATAACTCTTGAAATCAATGTTCAATGCTGAATCAATATAAAATTGAGGTCACATATTTACCAGTCCGTCACAAAAGTATAAAATGATCATCCAGTTAATTATGACAATAAAAATTATGCAGATAATTTTTAATTTTCAATTAAAAATTTCTCAATAAAAGAATTTAATTTAATTTTACAATGTTGTAGACCAAAGAGCTGTTTTGGACGAAGAAATATTAAAAGAGGGAGGGCTAAGATAGTGAAGTCGAAGTCCGTTGAAGTAAAGTACAAGACTGTGGATGAAGATCAGTAGCAGTCTATAAATGAGTGAAGCCGTAGCCCATAGAGTCAATTGTACTGGACTATGGCTAGACAAAGGACGTCTCAAGGTCGGATGTCTGCTGAGAAGAAGATGGGGCTAAAGTTTGGTCTTGATTGAAATGATAGCTCTTGACGAGAACTAGACCATCGCCTGGGTACTGTGTTCAATAGGAAGCTTCTTGAAATTGGGGCATACTAGAAACTGGCATACGGCATTCCAAACAGAGTAGCATGGTGTGCCGTGTTGGAACTCCTACTCCACGCCATACAGTTTGGAACTCGGCAGACAAAGGATGGCTTATGCCATAACATGCATGCAGCATGGGGGGAATGGCCTAACTGGAACTCTAATCCATCCAGATCAGAACACCAAACTGGGCATGCAGGTGTATCCCATTTGAATAACCGGCATATGCCATCCCTACCAGGGAACTCATGCAGCTCCTAATTTCAAGAAGCTCCCTTAGGCAATCCAAACCAGTAGCAGACGATTACATAACTCCAGATTTGTCTTGATCGTAAACAAGTCTGTTGAAGTCAATATTACCCCAAATAAAACCTGTGCAGGCATGCTAGGGAAGATCTCACTCATGTCGTCTCGGACGAGAGTCATTCTGATTGTCTTCCCGGGAAAATGAACCCACACCAGATCTGTTCATAATTCCTTAGTAAAAAGAAATTAATTTAATACCAAGATTAATTTCAAATATGGGTCTAAGAAATCGTAACTAATTTAAGAACCATTCTGATTTCAATATATGAAAGCCTGTACTACAAGATTGCATGGTTTACTCTCAGAGACAAGCATATATACGATCTAAGTTTCTTAGTAATACTAGTTCGGGAAGTATTTCTTGGAAAATTGTGTACTAAAGATACGCACAAATTCTCATGAACTCTCGTGACTTTTATAAACGAATAAAATGATCACATTTATTTATCAAGAGAGCAATTAGGTACATTCAACTGTGTGCAAGGTGTGCATATTAGGTGTTGGAATGAAACCCCGACTTACGCGATGTCGAGAGTAACAACAACAACACAACAAACGAAGTAAATGGCCGAAAGAATTCTTGATAGCCATTATGTTATCGTTGAAAATTAGAAAGTATACTTCCCAACAGAAACTTGAAGACTTGAGACGATGATTCCCAGTTGTTGTTAGTGTAAATCCAGGTGTAAACGACAATAAAATCGTCCCAAACCAAACATTCCAACAGATGATTTGCCACTATCTTGACTGTGTGAAGACCTTGTCAAGGTCCGCTGTAGGCTGGGAAGAATGGCTCTTCTGTCCAGTCCCGACAACAAAAGGCTGGTCTGTACAAACTTCTTCTGCTTGCCCATTGTCCTCTTCCCTTTGTCCGAGAAGCGGTGGGAGACCGTTGCATAGCACCCAACCTAGTTGAAGGCTCGTCAAACGAGTTCTTGGCTTGCTTGACTGTACCGCTGGGGGGAATACCAGGAGACAATGGAGACGGCTCAGGCAAGTCCTCCTTGATTTGCAAGTCTGATCCAAGCACCATCTCCGCTTGTTGTCTGTCATATAACGGTAGACTCGGGTCCCCAGAGGTCTGCAAAGAAAAACACGCCTGGCCTGCGCGTAATTTGCCCAGGCCTGATCATGCCAGGATATACATTCCAAACATGTAGCTTTACGATTGCAAAGATGGCTTTTGCAAGAAAAGCCCAAGTTTGACCAAGAACGCCTGCACGATTGGCGGGATCAGATAATATAGACATTGTTTTTACAATGTGTCTGCTAGTATTCTAGGCTCAGTTCCCTATATTCAAGGTTGTACTAAATCTAACACTACAGGAGCTCTTTTAGAACGCGTGCACTCTCAGTGCCTGCAGAGAAGAAAAAGTGGGAAGTGTGTCGCAGGCACATGGGCAAGAGTAACCTATAGCTTGAGGCTCCAGAGGGTGAGAACTTTTAGTCTGCAATAGCATCTCCGTATTAAAGATATGGCATAACAATAGCAGGTGTAGATTTGAGACATAAATATTGAAATTATTCAGATTTTGTAGGGCCTTTTGACTGAAGAAACACTGAAATATCTTCACTCTTACATCATTCACGTCACTGAATTTGTTTGTCAGGTCTCATGCACTTTAGTATCAATGGCATCCAGCAGATCTTAAGAATTTTATTAGCTTTGTTCCCCCCAAATATGAAACATTTAAAAACAATGTTGGTATTTATTATCAAATCAAACCTGCTATCAATGTATGCCATATTCCCTCCATTTGGAGGTCTCCTGCAAAGAAATTATCTCCCATGATCGTCTCGTCGATCATCCACTAGGTGGCGTGCTCTCCGCGCATGCCCTTCCTCTTTCTCCCATCCTGTGCAAGACGTGTTTTGAGTCAAGGCCGTAGCAAAGTGGGGAGGATGGGTTGGGCAAATCAAGATTGATAGCAGGTTTGATTTGATAATAAATACCAACATTGTTTTTAAATGTTTCATATTTATTGCTCAAATCTTCACCTGCTATTAATGTATGCCAGACTCCCAACAGAGGAGGTTGGGTAGCCGGTCTTGCGTCTTGTCTTTGGGTTGAGCGGAGCACGCCTTGTTCTGATTTTCTAAGTCTGATATGCCTAGTAATATCCTGATAATTCCCGTGTCATATAGAGGCGTAGGGAGTTCAAGGAATTACAAGTAATACGGCGAGAGGTGGATATTGGACCGACCATTTGCTCATATACTTAGCCAGATAATCAGATGCCATCGTGATGCCTTGAAGTCCCTTCGTCTCCGACATGGTCTGCTTCTATACTTACCGAATTGTCGGGATCTTGCTTGCTTGAGTGGCGCCCCCTCCTTTTTCTTGATAGAACTAGTGGACTATACGCTGGGCTGCAACTAACGGGCCCAACGTAGTCACTGTATCTGTTTGTACAGACATATCTCTAAGATAGAAGCCAGCAAAGGTTGAGTTGACTGCCCGGGCACAGGCGTGGACGATATCGTCCAGTGACAAGTTTTTCTAAAGTTGCCAGGACGTCGCAAGAGCACTAATCTCGTCAGATGATGCCTTTGACAAAAGGGGAGGAGCATCGATGGCGAGTTGATAGGTCCAGTGTATCGTCTTCCTCAGCCAGGCTGCAATCGTGTTCTTAGTAATGTCCGCAGATGCTTCTGGCTGTAGAGATAAAAAGACGAGACGTCTGGGGCCTCTACACACCCTGCATACCAAACGGCTGCTCCAACTTCCGCCGGAGGGTCAACTTCCGCCGGAGGGAAATTTCAAATTTGAGAAGCTAAGTAAGTTCAGATTTTTCATTTGTTGGTAGTTTTCACGTATTTAGTACTCGTAAATGTAATGAGAAAATGTTCTCAAGGGGACGTGTTAGCAATTCGTGTGAAATTTTCAACTCGTCCTTGTATTATTTTTTAATTACAATTCATTTTATCTGGCATTAAGAGCTATATTGCAACATAACAGTGATTAGATGCTTAAAAAATCATCTATTTGTGTATCATCCGCCAAATAAGGTATAGATATATGAAGAGTAGTTCCTTAACAGCAGACTGATAGCTTGTAGTTTCAAATAGTTCAATCTACTTCGGTCACTGTTAGTTTTTCTAGCTCATGCATGTTCGTATATGATACAAATACCGCCGGAGGAGCATGTCTCGAAGATATGATTACCGCCGGAGGATCTAATCTATATGCGTTTGTGTATGTACACGATCAGGCCACTTTATTATATGTTAACCATGCAGAAATAGCCATGATCATCACTAATTTTATCCTCGACATTTACGCTCCATCGTGCCAACTCGTGTATTGGTCTAGGTGTTCTCATCAGCAGCTTGTCACCCCCTAAACTGTCGATGAAACATCGATATTTCTGACAGTATGAGGTATACAATCTGACGCCGTGAGAATGTTGCGAATGTGTATCCGTCAGATACAGTCTAGGTATCGGATAACCCTCAAACACTTTTGAGAGCATTTATTTAAGGATAGCTATCCCCTTAGAGGGTCAAACTTTGTAACTTTTTTATTACTTCATTCAAATATTCACTACTTCCTCTAACATTGGTGAAAAAATGAGATAAAAATTATAAATAGAAGTGCTTTAATATTAGGATTGAAAATTTAGTTTCCGAGGCCCTGGAACAATTAAACAGATTGCCTTAGCTTGGGCTTGGCTACTATTTTTTTTGTCTGTTAAATTTCCCTTTCCAAAACTCATTTCCGCAGTATTATGGTAAGCTAATTATCTATTAGTCCTACTTATTTACATTAATGTACCCCTTCTGATCAAAACCATGCAAACATCCTTATTTTTGTTTCTAGTTATGACAGTGACACTTCACTCAGACACCCGCCGTGAAGTAATCCACACAGGTGTGAACAAGTTTTAGCAGGTTTTTAAAGTTTAAATTGGACTTTAAACCGACTTGATGAAAAAAACTTAGTTATAGTTATCCAGAATAAACAGGAATTCGAGTAGGTCTCATTAGACAGATTAAAAATGTATTTGACAATAGAATTCAAGCAAAAAATAGGGATTAATTCATCAGTTGTATAGCTGGACACATTTTGCCCGATTTCTAGCCTTTCATTTTTGTACAAAATCCGAAATTCAAACGTTTACTTCTCGAAAAGTATCCATGCTACGCTTTTGAAATTTGGCATGCTTGTTACTTATAAGGTGATCTAGAAAACTTTATCTCACTTTTTGTAAGGTCGGCTTCGTTTTTTAATTATCCAACTTTTAAGACAAACGACCGTAAAAAAGTACATTTTTTTCAATTTATTTTAGTAAAATAGTTATAAAAACAAAACCAGGCAAAAATAATAAAAAAATGAGATAAAGTTTACTAGTTCGAATTGTCTCCTACCAAGGTATACAATCAAAGTTGAAACAAGACCAACAGTTTTCATGAAATTTCAATTGAAAAATGGACGCTACTGTTTTCATTTTAATTTGTTAAAATTGAAATATTTTCTACACAGTAGCAGCGTCAGTTATACAAATCATATAGTTGGAATCCCTACGATGTATACTTTCATCAAATATATAGTTTATTATGGTTATGTTGTATATTTATTGACACCGATGACAAATGGTCATGGGGGTGCAAAAACTGCCTCTAAAGGGACAGCTATCCTTAAAGCACCATTAAGCGTTTCTTAACAAGAAGTACTGTAATAGATAAAAATTATTGAGTTTATTGAGTTGTTTAAACTACGCGATTTATGGAAAAATTAGGTAATAAAGCTAGGTGGCAACTCACTAGGTTAGCGTTACACTATGATGAAGATCAAAGCAGGGATAACATAATGACTGAAAATAACCACGGCATATGCAAGAAACCCAGACGCGGGCGTGGCGTGCACACGCACTGACATTCCGGCTCACGTACGGCTCTCCAACCGGTCCAAATTTAGCATTGTTCGAGATGGGAGGTCCGATTGTAAACTGCTATATCTGAATAAATATAGGTTCCCCCAAACGTATTTACCCCTACAAAGTTTCTGCAATATATCACCTTCCCTATGCTACCAATTAATGTAATTTATGATTTTATTTGGCGAATCTAAATTCGATTTAACCGAAGTAGTAGTGTGAATCCCTTCTCCATTTTAAAAGAATGGGAGAATGCCTTGACCGACAGCATAGGTCTACGAAAACCGATTGATTTCACCCTCTTGCATTACCAATGAAACATTTATTTACCCCTCACCAGAAAGACAAATGTTTACCTGAAAAATTCATGAAATTTTATTTGTGAATAAATATGAGAATTTACGTCAAAACACTTTTGAAAGAGAGCGAAATTCAGCTTTTTGGCGGAGTCACGGTCGGCTGAACACCTACGGTTGTGTCTGATTGGACGAAAGTGAATATGCTGGACAGCGGCCTGAGGTCAACATATGGTCAGCGTATAGCGTGTGAGAGTTTAGTCTCATTGATTAATGACTGATTTATGACGGATCCAGGCGATGATAGGGCCCAACTATTGTGATTCAAGCGAGATTTAGGCCTCAGACCATAAATGACGAGGAGTTGTGTGTTTAACTTCGTGGATTTAGTTTAAAGACGTTCCCCACCTTTGCTGATGCGCACAACGTCGCGCATGTATTTATAGCGCGAATGCCAAATGACGTTGCATTAGGTAGTCTCCCTTCGATCACGCTGATAACAGCACACGCCATAGCAACGTCAATTGATTTCCGGCCACTTTTAGAGGAAATCTGCGTCAAACGATGTTAGAAGTCAAACGAGTTCGGTGACCCCATTATTGGATGGGAATAATTAGCTATAGGCTTTAACAGTCAGACAATTCCATGAGCAAATTATCATTGAATTCAGATGGAAATGGTCCAGTCTGAAAGACAAAGACCACGTGAACATGAGCAGCGCACATTGATATTCGGTGGTGTGTGACAATTTTTGGAGCAAAATCGTACAATTTAAATTTCATCATTTTTTTTTTTACAAATTAGACAAAAACGCCCCATAGGTGGCGTCATGAGCTTGAAAGTGAGTTCGATGACTTAGTAATTTTTTTCTTGAAATGAATTTGTATATTTCCAAGGTACATCCGTGCAAAATTTGGTGAAATTCTGATGATGATTCCTTAGGGTGAGGAACGTCCTTTTATTGGGCCTAAAGATTGTGGTTTAAGCCAGATTTAGCTCTCAGACCATACACTGCGAAAAAAAATTGTGTTGAAGCCATTTTAGCACCAAAACTGTGTTGAAAATAACACAAATTGTGTAAGAATGAACACTAATTTGTATTGAACTCAACACAATTTTGTGTTGATATATTAAGTTAAACACAAAACCATGTTGATTTCAACACAAAACATTTTGTGTTGTAGCCATTTTAGCACAAAATTGTGTTAAAACAACACAATATTTTTCGCAGTGTAAATGGTGTGTTTAGCTCAGTGGATTTCGCATTAAAATAGTATCTTTTTCATTCGTTCGATGGATTCAGTATTGAGTGAGGACGGTACATTCATTTAGCTCGGCCAAGAAGAGACAGTGGTACTCCGGCGGTAATTGTATCATATTATTATTGACTCCGGCGGTAGTCAGATCTCACTCCGCCGTATGTTGTATCACCACTTCCACACAGGTCATATTCATGCGTCTTAAAATCATCAAAATTCTTCCTTTTCACATATAAATATCATCTTGCCATTAAAAGGCAACCTCGTTTTACATAACGATCGTAGGTATATTCTTGATTAATTAGATAAAATGCATATTTGATGTAGTTTTTCTAAGAAAGGTTTCTAGATTCGGCTTCTAATGGATGTAATTGTCTATTTAGAATTATCCCGTTCTCAAAAACACGTCAGCTAGTTAAATAAACGTACCATCTAACGATTGAGACAATTTGATATTGTTGATAGGGTATGGTTCTGACATATCAACGTAAAAACCAACATGTTGTCCTACTATTTTGCACAATCTTCCCTCCGGCGGAAGTTGACCCTCCGGCGGAAGTTGGAGCAGCCGTTTGGTATGCAGGGTGTGCTCTAGTCAGGTCTGTCCTCTGTAAGTAGCATCGTAGGGCTCTAACTGGACATAAGAGTCTGTCATCTTCCAGCGGACCCACGAAGTCTGAAAGTGCTGGGATCTGATATAGTCTCTGGGCGCATGGTCCCTGACGTGTGGATTCATTCTTGGCGATGAATTCCGGGATCGGGCGAAAAGATATTGTTTTCCAACCTGCGGTCCATGCCAGGGAACTGCGCTCCAATGCTTGAAGC
Organism: Hanleya hanleyi; assembly: GCA_036873755.1. Lineage (NCBI taxonomy): Eukaryota > Metazoa > Mollusca > Polyplacophora > Lepidopleurida > Hanleyidae > Hanleya > Hanleya hanleyi. Next base: position 26,039 of record JAVTVY010016492.1, on the reverse strand, counting down.
CCCGATACTCTAGTGGCTAGAGCGAACGCTGCTAGGAAGGCTGTCTTGTAGGACAGGGCCTTGATTGTAGCCGATTGTAACGGTTCGAATGGTGGGCGTAGAAAAGCACTCAGCACCACTCCTAGGTCCCATTTCGGTAGCAATTGTCGTGTCCGGCGAGACTGTAAGGCGAAAGACTGGAGAAGAGCCAAGATGTTAGAATCCTGTCCGATTCCTGAGGTCAACTTTAGGACTCTGGATAGTGCTGAACGGTATCCTTCTACGGTGCTTGGTTTGAATTCCTTATCTTGATGTAGATGTAATAGGAAATCAGCTATTATTGGAACAGAGGCAGTGTTGGGATCGATGTCTCTGGTCCCACACCAAGTACAGAAGTAAGACCACTTGGAATGGTACAGTTGAGAGGTGGATGATCTGTTTGCTGTCGCCATCGCCTCTGTAACAGATCTTGAGAAGCCTTGGTCTGCGAGTGAGTCCCTGATAGTCTGCAGACGTGAAGGTTGAGCCACTGTGGATCGTGGTGCAGTATGCCGTGTCGCTGGTCTAGTAGCCGGTGCCATGGGGACAGCTGACGAGGCATGTCGGTCAGAAGTCGGACTAATGACGGGAACCATGGGCGATGCGGCCACCACGGTACTACGACCAGGATAAGGCAGTTGTGCTCTGTAATCTTGGTCATGACTGCCTGTATAAGCGCTATTGGTGGAAATGTGTAGGCGATCAGGTTGTGCTAGCTGATAGACTAAGCGTCGACTGCCCAGGCTTGTGGGTCGAGAATCGGACTGACGAAGATCGGTAGCTGAGTGTTGTCCCTTGTCGCAAATAGGTCTACTAGGGGCTGTTCCCAGATCGATGCCACCTGATGGAAAGCCTCTGTATGGAGATGCCACTCCGTCTGTAAGACTTTGTCCGGTCGTGAAAGACTGTCTACAACGACGTTCAAGTGTCTGGGTACATGCCGTGCTCGGATCTGGCATCGATGAGTCTGCGCCGAGGTGAAGAGTGTCCACGTCTCCTGGAACAACAACCGGGACTTTGTCCCCCCCAACTTGTTGATGTAGCTCACTACTGTCGTGTTGTCTGTGGCGACTAGGAGTGACTTGCCGAACAGCTGAGAATTTCCAGTACATTGATGCTGTGTTTTCTTTTGTGGAGACCACCTGCCAGATATCTTTAAGTCTCCCAGGTGAGCTCCCCAGCCTGTCAGTGATGCGTCAGAAAAGAGGTTCACGCCCGGCTGTGTCCAATGGAGTGGAATCCCGGACATCACATTTCCCCTGGACTGCCACCATCCCAGGAACTGATGCAGATGCTGAGGAACCGGGACCTGGGGCTTGATGGCCGAAGCTCGCAGGTATGGCTGCAGATGGAACTGTAGTGGTCGTAACTGAAGTCATCCGTACTGCGTCAGGTCTTGAGTGGATGTCAATAATCCCATCAGGCTTTGCCAAAGACGTAAGGGCTGTGACTGGGATGATAAAAATCTTTGGATGATGAGCTGAATTTTCGTCCAACGATCTTCTGGGGGCAGGACTATCTGTTTCTGTGTGTTGAATACTGCCCCGATGTATTGTTGTCTCTGAGCGGGCTCGAGTTCCGACTTCGTTGGATGTGGTATAAATCCGAGATACTTGATAACTTGGATGATGAACTGTATCTGGGACTTAAGTACCGACTTCTTTGACCCCCAAACAAGGATGTCGTCGATATAGGCCTCTATGTTTATACCTCTCAGGTGAAAGAACGCCATGACTGGTGATGTGATTCTTGTGAAACGCCAAGGAGCGATTGAGATGCCGAACGGTAGAACCTGCCACTCGAATCGTCTCCCAGCGATGATGAATCCGAGATACCGATGATGATGCTGATGTATGGGAACATGAAGATAGGTGTCCTGGAGATCGATGGAGGCTATCCAGTCCTCCGGTTGTAGGCGGGACCATAACGATAGGACTGATGTCATCTTGAAATGTGGAGGTGGCGCTTGAGTGTCGTTGACTCGCCGCAGGTCTATGATCATGCGGAGTTGATCTGTACCATTCTTGGGAATGAGGAAGACACGACTGTAAAACCCAGCACTTTCTTCTTCCACGGGTAACTCTCGGACGGCGACCTTGTCCAATAAAACTTGCATGGATTCCACTAAGTTCTGCACATGTTCCGGACGAACTGGAAGGAGTGATGGCTTAGGTCTGGTGATGAGCTTGGGATACTCGAGAAACATGAGGGAAACTCCATCTCTGAGTGATCTGGTGACCCACTTGTTGTCTGTAACAAGCTTCCAGTTCTGCCAAAAGATCTGTAGATGTCCGCCTACAACTGGATGAATGAAGACTTGAAACTTGGGAAGGATGAAAGGATGATTGGTGATTAGAAGACGAGGCTGAGGACCGTTAGTTCTGATGGTCGTGCTTCCCTTTGCCCCGGTCGGAAGACTTCCCCCCCTTTGCCACGAAACTGTCCTTTTTCGTAAGGGCGAAAAGTAGACTGGTTGTCTTGCCTGGGTAAGTTGCCCGAGTCCTGGTGGGAAGACTGTCCAGTGTGACCTCCTCTGCTCGACTTGCCCTTGCCTTTGCCTTTTCCGGAGGAGCGTTGAGCCAGGGCCCCGATGATCCGTGAAGTCTTTTCATCATTAACAGTAGGCATGACTGTGGAAATGGCCTTGTTGAAAAGGTACTTGGACGACAGGGGTTGTTGTACCAACTCTTTCTTGACTGACTCCAACACTTCCGACTTGGGGTGTTTAAGATATCCTGCCCATCGGGCTTGCACCATAGTAGCATAAGTGAAGGCACCCGTCTCCATTACATGGGCGTTGGACTTGTTCAGAGAGTCGATGAAGGCGATAAGGAAGTCCATCTTAGATCGGGGGGAGGTCAGGGATCCATCCTTGTGCTTTACGTCTGGATCTTGAATCATCTTTGACATCGCCATAAGGAACCAGTCGGTGTATGACGTAATCCTATGCTGCGTCAGCATCATGTCTTCCACCGCACAGGCTTGTTTCTGTTGAAGTACAGCTGCTGGCGTCTTGGTGAAATTCAACAGTCTGTCCAGATCCGGGTCGGACTTTGGAGGCTTGAAGGGCAGGTTGTCTCCATGAAGAACGTAGGTCTTGAAAGGACCGGGTTTCTGGAGAGAAGACGAAGTCCTCAACTGACGATCCATCATGTCATTCAATCTGAGCGACTCCGGCAATGGTACACACGTCACCGCAACGTCCTCTTCAGAAGGCTTGTTCAGTCCATAAAGGGATGCCGCTGTAAGTCTTCTCCGTTTCCGGGGAGGATCATCAGACTGCTTCTCCTCACCATCAACCAGTCTGGGCATTTCCAGGACTAGCGCATACACTGCCGTCATCCTAGCCTTAAATGGTAGCTTCTCCTTGTCCTTCTCCTCTGATTCCGCCTCCCGGCCGGAAGGTGAATCTGTATGAGACAAGGATGATGTTGAGGCAGAGCGTCGTAGGTGATCCTCGCCCTCCGAGCTTGAATCTGTGTTGCCGGAAGAATGGGATCATCCCACATCACGGGCCTCCGGCGATGAAACAACTGCAACCGTAGGAAGCTGTGCTGCCGGAAGGTGACTATGTTCCTTGACCAGGCTTGACTTTAAAGGTACTTTAGAAGGTAGAGACTGATCTTTAGGTCAGGATCCGGAGGGCCGATCCTTAAGTCCGTGTTCGTCTCTGGATACTGGTTTAGATTTTGACTGTACCCGAGAGTCCTGGCGGTCCAGCTTGCGAGGCTTCCGGTCCTCTCTGGTCCTTGACGAAAAACGACGAAGATGGTCTGTTGATTTTCGTTCATCGTAATCCGTGCGGTCCCTGGATACATCCGAGGCACGGCGTGCGTGTTGACGGGGATCCGAGGAACGGCTTCTGTAATGTCGAGAGTAGAATCGTTCGGGAGTGCGGTCTCTACCGCGGTAATCCCGATAACCTGCACCAGGTGTTGGACTCCGGCACCGAGGGCGGTCTCTACTCCTTTCCTGCTGTCGACGGTCAAAGTTGAAATCCCGATTCCGCTCCGGGGTACGGCTCCGTCTTCGGGATCTCCTTGCTGTGGTGTCGGGTTCCGGTTCCGATGCACGGGTCCGAGTTGTCCCAGAAGCCGACTCCCGTATAGGTCCGTGACTTCTCAGATGTAGACTCCCGGCATTCTGGATAAGTCAGTTCCGTATAGGTCCTTGACTTCTCAAATGTAGACTCCCGGCGTTCTGGATAAGTCTGTGCCGTCCTCTGCTCCGGGGTCCAGCTCCGGACTCTAGCCTTGTCCCTGGAAGAAAAGTCTGCGGAGACTTGGATGAACGGAAACTGTTATCAGAGGTCTGTCCCCAGTCCGTGCCTGTAGCAGGGCTCCGGGGCTGGGTCCGTGACTGTGTCTTTTCTGGGGAGCTTGAACTGGACCGGGGAGCCGTGCCTCGAGTCTGTGATGGGTCCAGTCCATCCCCACAGGTCTGTACTGTATCTTGAGTGACTTGCGAAGATTCAACCGGCTGCAGGACCGTACCGCTAAGCTGGATATACGGGCTTGCAGTCAGTGAAAGAAAATCTTCATTCACAGCCAAGTCATTGAAGAGGGCCTGAGCAGCTTGTTGTTTCTCAGCTGGACTCTTTTTCAGGTCAGCGGCTGCTCTCAAGAGTTGGCTGTGCCGGGCCATAGTGTAGTTATGCCAGGTCACGTCGTCCCAGTCTGCACATTCACGGCAGGTCACTTGCCGATAACATACCTGTGCCCTGCACTTGAAACAAAACAAATGCGAGTCTATAACTGGCCAAAACTGATGACATGATTCACATCTTTTACTATTCTTTATAGTTTGGGTGACTACGTTAGCCATGATGATATTACGGGAGAAAAAAATAACCCTAGGGTGCGTCTATAACAACCAAAAGATACTGTTTACATGAGCTCTCTCAAAACAGGTCTTGCTACCAAGACTGCAAAGGAAAAAAAAGAGAAAGGGCATGCGCAGAGAGCACGCCACCTAGCGGATGAGCGACGAGACGATCAAGGAAGATAATTTCTTTGCAGGAGACCTCCAAATGGAGGGAATATGGCATACATTGATAGCAGGTGAAGATTTGAGCAATAAATAAACAATATTCATGCCGACCGGACAGGCTCCCTCCCCTCCCCGACAAAAAAGCATGGTCGAGTCATTGGCCTTCCACTTCGAATACGGAGTTTGTGCAATGCACAGAATATTCTCATTCCAAACAAAATTGAGATTTGCTCTTAATTTTGTTGATGTCTACACAAATAGCACAATTTTAATTTGACAAAATCAAGTTATACGGGCCCAGTCAGATTTACCGGTCATGGTTTTTGGGTGGAGGTTCGATGAAGCTGTACAGAGCTATCCTTGTGATTTATCCGATTCTGAATGAATACTCACAGACAAGATTTCCTGTCACTGAATTAAGTTGTTTTTCATGTCTTCTCATCAGTTTTGATGCGCCATATTCGTTATAGGATCCCAAAAGTGAGCCTTCAACTGATGAATGTGTTTTGTTTTTTTTTTAACTTTCCGCTTCTCTGGCCACACTGTCACTGTGAGTGGTCTCATTGTTGCCATTCTGGGTACTTGATATTCATTTTATGGCTATTTGTGTCTTATTTCCTATAATAATCGAGCCATCATAATAATATACAAATCCTTCCAAAATCTTTAGCTTATTTTTGTTTGGCGCGTTAACCTGATGTTGTTTGGGTCAATTGTGACTATCACGGAGACCATGGTGACATGTATTTGTGCGCCAATATCGATATCTTCACTGCTTGTGACGTCGATATGATCACAGCAGTGAAAATATAGCTTTTATTCAATTGATAATATTCACTACCTCATCACCAAATATATAATAAATATGTCATTTCTTAATGCAAGATTATTTGATGCAGATTTTGGAAAAGAGTGAATTTAGCTCACTCACCAGCAAATTTACTATTAAAGTAACTTCAGGAAAGTTTTAATAAAGTACATTTTATGCTCTCTATACCACTATTATACAGTACAAGTCAGAACTGTTAGTACCAGTACTCCGTTTTCCAAGCTTACCTTCCTGACATATGGAATGTGACCCTGTGTAGAATGTGTTCTTCATCGCTTCCCTTACAATTTCATCTGCATTCTTAACAGAAGAGGGGTATTTGTAGTGAATCGTACATGGGTCTTTAGTCCAATCCAAATAGAAGAAGCCTTTGAAATTTCTGCAAATAAGTAAAACAATATAGAACAAGAATGTCACAAATGATAAGACTGTTTTTAATGCACAATAGGGGCTTCACTCATGTAATCATTTCACAGAGTTATCTGATAAATAACAATTATAAGAGTTGCAGTGAAGTCGAGCTGAAGATCATGAGCTGACATGCAAGATCCAAAATCATAATTGAAAGTGACATGGTGACACATATAGCAGGCCTTGCATTCTAGAAATAAGACGGGGCTGATCAATAGGCCCCGTCTTGCAGGGTCACGGGGCTGATTTTTGGCCATCGGGGCTGATTTCAAATTTCACCACATGACAATGTATTATTGGTCATATTATATCAACCAAACCTTTGTTTGGAAATAAATTTTATTTTGATGTCCAGTACTCCTGTCCCATATACAATGCGCTACAAATTATTCTTGATTGTACAACATTCCCACCCACTTGAACATATTCTCCCAGGACATATATCCCCCCCCCCCCAACATATTCCCCCATATTTTCAGATATTCAAAAGATCTCATCACCAAAAAGATAAAGGGAGGGGGGGGAATGAATACCCTCCATGTTGGTATTTTTGCAAATATCCAGCAAATCTTGATATTTCAACGACTTCTGCTGGAACCAGTTATTGTACTGATATTGTAGAAATAATAATTGCCAATAATGTGTTTTGACTGCTGTTTTCAATTACCACCAAAACGAGTATCGTTTTAATTTATTAACTTGATATGCAAAACAATATATTCCAAGGATTTCCCTCCAGGAATGATGAAATTTCCCTGTAGAATTTCAAGGATTTTTAGTGAAAAATACAAAATTCCATGTGGAATTCCAGTGCCTTCCATAGGGGGAGTGCACTTGTTTTCTGAAAAAGTTCGAAGAAAAAAATTGACATATATACAACATAAACTGAAATGGGAAATTAATTTGAACATCATGGAGATCTGTACCAGCGCCTATCTAATTCGAGCAATTTGAGAAACGAGACGGGATAATACAACGAAAAACGAAAAATTATTACTTGCTTGAATCTTGGGGGTTTATTGCAATGCCTTCATAATAAAAGTCGGGAAATCTTGGATTTTTTAGCAGAGAAATGGTACCGGTCGGTTAGACTTTGACATCGACTTTGACTGTGTCGTCGCCGATTTCACTGAAAACGAACACCACTTGCCGTGTCCGCGAAACACTGCTTCAACAAACGCCATTTCAAGCCATAAAATCAGTACATTTCTTTCGAAGTTGATGGAGAATAAATTGTCCTGATAAACATGATCAGGTCGACTGAACCGTAATCACGTTGCTGATTTCTCGATTCCCGACCTAGAAGTAGGTGCTTTATTTGCTGAAAAGATCGTCAACCGGCCGCCATGCCATGCTGCTCTATGGGCTCTACAGTCACGTCACACTTTACGGCATGCTGACAGTAGGCGCGCCGCTTTACGGTTGTTGTTGTTGTAAAACGCGGTATTCGTTGTGATTTCGTTGGAATTTGCTGATAAAATTATTAGACTCGCACAATTTATTTAGACTCGGTCGGGTAACTGTGAACTAGACATATTTTTTTTCTTGGCCCAAGCATAAATCGTCAGGACAGAAGACACAGTACTAGGATTAGATTTATTCCACGAAGATATGGGAATATACTGACTGGAGTGATTTGACAGGGCCGATGAAAAATCCCCGTGAAAAGTGCTCACGGGGCCGGGGCCGATCGGCTCCGTCAAAATGCAAGGCCTGATATAGGTGGTTTCGATCCTGCAGAAGGGTCAATTGTGCATGGGTATTTCAATAATTTGAATGAGTGTTGGCAGCCAATGATTGTTTGGCCCGAACAATGGGATAGGACGGTGGTCAAACTTTGAATAAAACTGACCACCTCCATCTCTTTGAATCAGTCTTAACAAGACTGTTAGGACTGGATTGCTTCTGTTGGAGTAATGCATTTCTCTTAGCTGTAATAACTGACGAATTTTTGCATTTGAAGCTTCGGCAGTACTATTCGAACATTCAGTTGTAAGCCTGGAACACTAGGCAACGTAGCAGTCAATCGGTCGACTGAGATTGGCAGGTAATTAATGATTATAGCCTCCTGTGTTATTTGATTTAATTACCAGAAAAAAAAGATATACCAATGAAGGGTAATTATGGTCAACCCAGCCAGTGTTCTCGAGAAATTAATCAGTGAAATTGAACAACAACAACATTGCCTTGTGCAGCATACGAAGACAAGGGTTATGTGTAACCCGGCAGCTCGCCGTTTTGGGTTTTGTCAATAACATGCAGCTTCGCATAAAGATTAAGCCCTTCAGGTTGCACATCACTGGCAATGACAATACATATTGTTATAAAAATTTGACTTCTTTGTCAGTGATGTTAAAGTTGGATTGAAAGATGAACTATATTACGAGAGATCCTGAAGGATCTTGGCGCCCACCATTGTCCGATAATTGTAAGCTTAATGACAAGAGGATCTTTTTGTCCATTGTTACTAAGACGATTGAGTTGTAATTTTGTTTACAGAATTTCTAATCTGAGCGAAAAAGATCGAAAAAGGGACACTGAAAAACACCAAGATATAATCTTTCTAAGTTTCAGGAGTTTCAATATTTCTAGAAACTGTACTTCAGTCGGTTGTTATAGTACAAGAGAAATGAGCAAAGTTAGTCTGAAAGTGAATGTACATGTACGGAGGATCCTTCATCTTCGTTTTGTAGTATTTTTATTTTATTTATTTTTTTGCACGTGTCATCATTGGGTACTGGAAGCGAAGAAAAATCTCTTTGACACTTTGGCATACTTAAGATTTTATAATTAGAAACGAATGCTAATTCTGTTCTGTTTACTGGACTAGTTTCAGATCTCTCTTTTAAGATACCATGCTCGAAAATAGTAAGATGGTACAATACTTAATACTGAAGGGATCCGGTCCGCGCAGTAATGTTGAAACTTCAAATTTGAAAGTGTCTGAATCCTGATTATTTTCCTTGAGTCGAAACATGCAGAGTTTACAGTTGTCGAGTTGTAGCATTGTGTCACAAGAGTGACGTCCCTTCATGTAGCTGACCCGCCGACAGACGAAAGGGTGGGACAGTTCACATGCAACTGCATGGACTAAAGAAAACTGATTTAAAATTTGAAGAAATACATTTTAATTCCGAATTATTTGAACTCCTTGATATGGAAGGTGAAGATATGGATATTCTCTATAGTCAATATATAGAATATGCCCCACCGTTTGATCCGCCGACTCTTGTGATGCAACGCCACAACTCGGGAATACCGTATTAATTGGATTTTCGAATCGGACCAAAAAAGGTATCTTGCACAACTAGGCCCCATGTGGGACCTGTGTACCAAATTTCAGAAAAATCCATGAAATATTTCCTTAGAATTCACGATAACAATGTTTCAAGGGGAAATTCAAGATGGCCACCTGGCAGCCATATTGGATTTTCGAATCGGACCAAAAAAGGTATCTTGCATAACTGGGCCACAAGGGGAATCTGTGTACCAAATTTGAGGATGATCCATGCAGTACTTCTTGAGAAATCACGATAAAGTTTCATTGGGAAATCCAAGATGGGCACCTGGTGGCCATATTGGATTTTCAAATCGGATCAGAATAGGTATCTTGCACCACTAGGCGACAAGGGGAACCTGTGTACCAAATTTGATAAAGATCCATGCAGCAGTTCTTGAGAAATCGCAATAACAAAGTTTCATGGAGAAATCCAATATGGCTGCCTGATGGACATATTGGATTTTCAATTTGAACTAAAAAAGGTATCTTGCACAACTAGATCATACGATGAACCTGTGTATCAAATCCAAGTGTGGGGAAATCCAAGATGGCTGCCCGGTGGCTATATTGGATTTTCGAATCGGACCAGAAAAGGCATCTTGCACAACTAGACCCCAAGGGGAACCTGTGTACCAAATTTGAGAAAGATCCATGCAGTACTTCCTGAGAAATGACGATAAGGTTTCATGGGGAAAACCAAGATGGCTGCCTGGTGGACATATTGGTTTTTCGAATCGGACCAGAAAAGGTATCTTGCACAACTAGACCCCAAGGCGAACCTGTGTACCAAATTTGAGAAAGATCCATGCAGTAGTTTCTGAGAAATCACGATAACAAGGTTCCATGGGGAAATCCAAGGTCGGCGCCTTGTGGCCATATTTGATTTTCGATTCGGACCGAAAAAGGTATCCTGCACAACCAGACCCCAAGAGGAACCTGTGTATCAAAATTGGGAAAGATCAATGCAGTAGTTCCTGAGAAATCGTGATAAAGTTTCATGGGGGGAAATACAAGATGGCCGCCTGGTGACCATATTGGATTTTCGAATTGGACCAGAAAAGGTTTCTTGCACTACTAGACCCCAAGGGGAACCTGTGTACCAAATTTGAAAAAGATCCATGAAGTAGTTCCTGAGAAATCGCGGTAACAATGTTTCATGGGGAAATCCAAGATGGCTGCCTGGTGGCCATGTTGGATTTTCGAATCGGACCAGAAAAGGTTTCTTGCACAACTAGACCCCAAGAGGAACCTGTGTATCAAAATTGGGAAAGATCAATGCAGTAGTTCCTGAGAAATCGTGATAAAGTTTCATGGGGGGAAATACAAGATGGCCGCCTGGTGACCATATTGGATTTTCGAATTGGACCAGAAAAGGTTTCTTGCACTACTAGACCCCAAGGGGAACCTGTGTACCAAATTTGAAAAAGATCCATGAAGTAGTTCCTGAGAAATCGCGGTAACAATGTTTCATGGGGAAATCCAAGATGGCTGCCTGGTGGCCATACTGGATTTTCGAATCGGACCAGAAAAGGTTTCTTGCACAACTAGACCCCAAGGGGAACCTGTGTACCAAATTTGAAAAAGATCCATGCAGTACGTAGCTCCTGAGAAATCGCGGTAACAAGGTTTCATGGGGAAATCCAAGATGGCTGCCTGGTGGCCATATTGGATTTTCGAATCGGACCAGAAAAGGTTTCTTGCACAACTAGACCCCAAGGAAAACCTGTGTACCAAATTTGAAAAAGATCCATGAAGCAGTTCCTGAGAAATTGCGGTAACAATATTTCATGGGGAAATCCAAGATGGCTGCCTGGTGGCCATACTGGATTTTCGAATCGGATCAGAAAAGGTTTCTTGCACAACTAGACCCCAAGGGGTAAGATCCATGCAGTAGCTCCTGAGAAATCGCGGTAACAAGATTTCATGGGGAAATCCAAGATGGCTGCCTGGTGGTCATATTGGATTTTCGAATCGGACCAGAAAAGGTTTCTTGCACAACTAGGCCCCGAAGGGGAACCTGTGTACCAAATTATCCATGCAGTAGTTCCTGAGAAATCGCGGTAACAAGGTTTCATGGGGAAATCCAAGGTGGCTGCCTGGTGGCCATATTGGATCTTCGAATCGGACCAGAAAAGGTTTCTTGCACAACTAGACCCCAAGGGGAACCTGTGTACCAAATTTGAAAAAGATCCATTAAGTAGTTCTTGAGAAATCGCGGTAACAAGAATTGTTTACGGACGGACTGACGGACTGACGGACGGACGACGGACCATGGACGAAAAGTGATTTGAACAGCCCACCATCACCAGATGGTGGGCTAATAAAACTTGAAATAAAGATTACCTTTAGTCCAGCCTAAACAGAAAACATTAACCTTCCAGCTTGAGTCTAACGTTTTGCTAAACATAAAAACTTAACCGGACACTGACACCAACACAGACACCGCCACTTTCCCCCTCTCTCTCCCAATACCTCGCCTACTACTTCGTATACGGCGAGCTAAAAACCCGGAAAATTACATATGTTAGATCTTACCGTACGGCTCGTATCTAAACGAGGACATGTATTGATCAGGGTTCTTTTGACAGACTTATTGTACCGATTAAGAGATGGAATATTCAATTTCAGTCAGTGGAGAGAGTGAAGTAAGCCATAAAGAACCTTCCCAACTTTCGTTTTCTGCCTTGAACCACTTGGAGAATCAGAATCAGAACGATGTCACACTGTTCGGGGTCATCTAACAATTTCAGTAGCATAGTCGAGAATTCAAGATCGATGATGCTGCTGTAACTTTCAACCAATTTCGATGTTGTGCAGCAAAATAATTTTTTAGTGTATCAGGTAATTGAAAATGAATGCAAGAATATTGGTAGCCATTTTGACAGTGCCATAGACTATGTGCAATAGACCATCTGCATGTCTCAATGTTCAGGGGTCGTCGCGAATATTTGAATGTCGTTTACTGTGAATGTATTAGACTATTTACTTCAGCTCTAATGCTGACATTTGAATACATGTAGGTCCAATTGTCCCAAGCATGATTTTCTAATGTTCCTGTATCAATTTGTTCCCCATGCCAGGTTTTCTCTCAACAATGGTGAAGATATGATTGTGGGTGTCACACACAGATTTATACAGCTATATGTTCACACTGGACAATCAAAATGCCATTTTCGGGAGGTTTCGCTCCAAATTGCGATCTCCGGAGGTAAACAAGGCATATTTCCGTACAAATTGTCGGAGTATGGCAGTTTTTTTGGCATTCAGCAAACTTTAACGCACAGTTACAGCAAAGATGTAAAGGTAAGCGAAATTTTACATAGCCCACCGAGTAACCACATTATTTATCTGTCATTTAACATATACAGTAGTCCCCACAAAGCTGTCAAAGTCCATATCGAAGCAAAACAAACTGGTGAGCTGGGCTGTAATTTCTCACTTCAATCGGTTTGGTGTGCGTTTTACAGTCGATTTTCAAGGCTCACGGTACACACAAATATCCTATCACTCCAAATCATATATCAAATGAAAGCTAATGTCAACGAGAATGTACTTCAGCGTTTTACTTTGGCCAAAAATACGTATTTTGTCCATACACACTAAAAATATGTTGTGTAGACATTCTCGGGAGTTAGATAAGCCATGCTTCGGAGGGTTATATACAATAACAGAAATATTTTCATTTGCTGTGTTTTCATTGTGAGAATTTTTAATACGAATAAAAACTAATGCTATCTATGGTCTTATCTACATCATTTCATGTAGACCGACATGACGGTCTCTTTGTTGCGTAAAGGACCAGTGATGAGTAATCTTTAAACAGCATGCATGTTAGGTTGAAAACGGAATTTTGGTTTTACTAAGAGCTAGGGGACTGAAACTTACCATGCACACAATACCCTTGGGTCAAGATCTATCAAAAATGTAAAAAATGTAAGATGGCCGCTTTGATGACGTCATGACTTCATTTTCAAAAACGGCATTTTTTGGTCGATTTTTCGGTCGGATTTTCCGAATTTTTTATTTATGCAATTTCTCCGCAAAAACTGCATGACAAATTAGTAAATATTAATGTGATGTGAAATAAAATAGTTTTTGCCCACTTTTCATCGCGGAAAAGCAGAAGTTTGAAGAAATATGACAAAAACATCACTTTTCTGGTACCCCACGTGGCTGCCATCTTGAATGTACCCATGATCCTCTGCTCGGGGGGTTATGGAAATAGGATCAAAATGACCCCAATAGGACAAACTATAAAGTCAAGGAGTTTCAGCTTTCCAGTTTCTGCTGTTCCGGAGATAGCGCAGAAAGTTTGGTAGGGGGGGCCATTTCGCCTCTCCCCCAACCAGGCCAGGTAGGGTTAATCAAAACCTACGTCAAAATCTGGAAATAATTAAAAACTTGAATATTGTGTATTTTTGACGAAAAAATAATTTGTATGTGGGTGTAACGTGTTTCTAGATAATATATGGCCAGTAATTCCCTAATAAGTCGCCTTGGAATTTTATGTCGTGTAAAAGTTCGTAATGACAAGTTATCCCACAAAATCTAAATTCCGCCGAACTCGAGGTTTTTTAGAGTTAACGAGATTTTGTATATTTTAATATTTAAACGACCTGGCGAATCTTTCCATCAACTGATGGTCTAGATAACTGGAATATTAAATTTGGCGATTTAATGTTTCTTGGGAAAAAGATATATTTCATAAAACTGGTGAATGAAAAAATTAGATTAAAAATCGACCATAGAGGTCCATGTCCCCCGCTAGCAGCACCAGTTATGGTGGATTTACATCCACCATAACTGGCGCTGCTGCTGCGGGGGCCATGGACCTCTATGGTCGATTTTTTGTGGTCGATGATATCTCATATCATTGATGAAGGGTATGATTTGAAAATGGAGATAACGCTGATGAGCGATGCACCCCACAGCGGTGAAGTAATGGTTGCATTTAAATATTTTTAAGGTGTTGACAGTCAAGTCGTCTGAATCGTTCTCGAGTTATTGTCCGGACAAGATCCAACTGCTTATAATCCAATATGACTGACGGCGGCCATATTAGATTACGCACATTGCTGAAAAACAATCCCAACCGTTCTCTCATCAATCGATGATATCTCATATCATTGATGAAGAGTATGATTTGAAAATGGAGATATCCAGATGCTTATAATCCAATATGGCTGACGGCAGCCATATTAGATTACGCACATTGTTGAAAAACAATCCCAACCGTCCTCTCACCAATGTCAAGGCACACCCCAAGTTTGAAGTTGATCGGTTAAATCATTCACGAGTTAATTGTCCGGACAAGAAAATCTAAGATCCAACTGCTTATAATCCAATATGGCTGATGGCGGCCATATTGGATTATGCACATTGCTGAAAAACAATCCCAACCGTCCTCTCACCGATGTCAAGGCGCTCCACAAGTTTGAAGTAGATCAGTTGAATCGTACTCTAGTTATTGTCTGGACTAGACCCAACTGCTTATAATCCAATATGGCTGACGGCTGCCATATTACATTACGCACATTGCTGAAAAACAATCCCAACCGTCCTCTCACCGATGTCAAGGCACACCCCAAGTTTGAAGTTGATCGGTTAAATCATTCACGAGTTATTGTCCGGACAAGAAAATCAAAGATCCAACTGCTTATAATCCAATCTGGCTGACGGTGGCCATATTGGATTATGTACATTGCTGAAAAACAATCCCAACCGTCCTCTCACCGATGTCAAGGCACTCCCCAAGTTTGAAGTAGATCAGTTGAATCGTACTCCAGTTATTGTCCGGACAAGATCCAACTGCTTATAATCCAATATGGCTGACGGCGGCCATATTAGATAACGCACATTGCTGAAAAACAATCCCAGCCATCCTCTCATCAATGTCAAGGCACACCCCAAGTTTGAAGTTGATCGGTTAAATCGTTCACGAGTTATTGTCCGGACAAGAAAATCTAAGACCCAACTGCTTATAATCCAATATATGGCTGACGGCGGCCATATTGGATTATGTACATTGCTGAAAAACAATCCCAACCATCCTCTCACCGATGTCAAGGCACTCCCCAAGTTTGAAGTAGATCAGTTGAATCGTACTCCAGTTAATATTGTCCGGACAAGATCCAACTGCTTATAATCCAATATGGCTGACGTCGGCCATATTAGATTACGCACATTGCTGGAAAACAATCCCAACCGTCCTCTCGCCAATGTCAAGGCACACCCCAAGTTTGAAGTTGATCAGTTAAATCGTACTCCAGTTATTGTCCGGACAAGATCCAACTGCTTATAATCCAATATGGCTGATGGCGGCCATATTAGATTACGCACATTGCTGAAAAACAATCCCAACCGTCCTCTCACCAATGTCAAGGCATACCCCAAGTTTGAAGCTGATCGGTTAAATCGTTCACGAGTTATATTGTCTGGACAAGAAAATCTAAGATCCAACTGCTTATAATCCAATATGGCTGACGGCGGCCATATTGGATTATGTACATTGCTGAAAAACAATCCCAACCATCCTCTCACCGATGTCAAGGCACTCCCCAAGTTTGAAGTAGATCAGTTGAATCGTACTCCAGTTATTGTCCGGACAAGATCCAACTGCTTATAATCCAATATGGCTGACGTCGGCCATATTAGATTACGCACATTGCTGGAAAACAATCCCAACCGTCCTCTCGCCAATGTCAAGGCACACCCCAAGTTTGAAGTTGATCGGTTAAATCGTTCACGAGTTATTGTCCAGACAAGAAAATCTAAGATCCAAATGCTTATAATCCAAAATGGCTGACGGCGGCCATATTGGATTATGCACATTGCTGAAAAACAATCCCAACTGTCCTCTCGCCAATGTCAAGGCACACCCCAAGTTTGAAGTTGATCGGTTAAATCGTTCACGAGTTATTGTCCGGACAAGAAAATCTTACGGAATCACGGAATAACGGAATTACGGACACCGCCCCCCCCCCCCCTACTAAGTAGCGGGGGACAAAAAGTCACAGGGGTGAAGTCGTGTCTAGTGACCTGTCTGAATACACCTGTTTACTATGAACTATAATTCTGCGAATATATTATAGATTGTTTATTTTACCAAACTGTTGGCTTTTTCCTCTACCTGTCTAGGTGAGATTTGCAGTTCTGCATCAAGCGTTGCTTATATGCTATATAGATGAAATGTCCGATATAAGTCTATTCACAGTCAATGCTAGTTTAACACAGGAAGGAAGCAATCAGAGATTGCTCAATTGTATGCCCCCCCTTCCGCTTTCATCCGACACTGCCCCGCCATTGCTCTGTTCTGTATTGGTCGGTGGAGGCCTTCATGATTATGAAAATTCTATTTCAGTCAATTTTTTTGCCATGCCTCGCATAATACATATTCAAAGTATCGACCAACAAGTGATAATACAATGTTTTGATGCAAGATGGTCGCCGGGGCTTTCGTCCAATCCGAAAATGAGACCTACATTCCTTGGGAGTATATTGTGGTGAAATTATGAAGCGATCAGTAAACTTTGAATTTTGCACCCAATTAACTCTTTTTGGGAAAATTTCATACTTCAGGACCTATGTGGTCTGCTTTGGAATGTAGAATGACATATATATAGCCATTTCCAAATCGGTTATGTACTGAGATCCAGCCTGGACAAATAAATATATCCCATTCACGTAGGTTTGATAAACAAAGGACATAACTCTTCAAAATATAACCGAAAGCAGAGAAACTTCATCCTGCACAACTATGGGGCATTGATCACATATCATGCAAATTTCATACTTGTCCATGCAATATTAACCGAGATCCAGCCTGGACAAGTCCCAATTCACAAAGATTTCAAGAAAAAAGGGCCATAACTCTTGAAAATATACGCAAAACGCGGAGAAACTTCATGCTGCACAACTACAGGGCACTGACCACATATGCTGCAAATTTCATAATTTTCCATACAATATTAACCGAGATCCAGCCCGGACAAGTCCCAATTCACAGAGATTTCAGGAACAAAGGGCCATAACTCTTGAAAATATAAGCGAAACGGGGAGAGACTTTACGCTGCACAACTGTGGGGCACTTACCACATATCATGCAAATTTCATACTTGTCCATACAATATTAACCAAGATCCAGCCCGGACAAGTCCCATTCACAGAGATTTCAGAAAAAGGGCCATAACTCTTGGAAATTATACCGGAACTCGGAAAAAACTCTACGCTGCACAACTACGAGGTACTGGCCACATTCCATGCAAGTTTCAATCCTGTCCATCAAATATTAACCGAGATATCGCGCGGACAAGAAACTCGTACGGACAGACGGACGGACGGACGGACAAAGCGATCGCTATATGCCCCCCCCCCCTCTAATTAGAGGGGGGGCATAATTAATGATTGGTTCCTACATAATTGCTAATACCTGTGATTTTCTTGTCTGTGAATCAACCTACCAATAATCTTAGCATTTCTGGAAATGTAATATAGCCTGTTAAAATATAAACCACAGAATCGGACTCGAAAATCACTGTCTAACGATAGTTTTGTATGTTTCAGTTCGCTGGTGCCTTGGAACAGCAATTTTAACAGGCCTTCCAGAATCAAATGGTACCGGGATACGTTCCCGAGAGGAAGGCTTTGTAGCAACTACTAATGACGCAATTGTGTCGTTGTCATTAGCAGGCGACTCGTGCAGTCGACCACAAATGACGCAATTAGGACATTTATGTCATTAGTAGTTGCTATTGCAAGTATATCGAAGATTTAGTCATATATCATGTGGTATATTTGTTTGCCTCAAATAGTTACTGATTCCCAGTTGTGAAAACAAGTGGAAACATGCTCGTTACCACTTTTTTAGTGACAGTCTCCTACAATTGTCACAATGCAGTTGTGACATTTGCTGGCGACTACTGCTAATGACAAAATTGTCGTAATTCCTCAATTTAAGGTGGTAACCTGTTTTCAGGTTGCCTGGAGGTTGCCATATGAAAAATAGTGGTAACCTATTTTCAGGTCCCCATAATTTTGACTAATAATATGACATTAGGTTAATAATTATGCAATAGGTTCCCACAGGTTACCAGTGTAGAATTCATGGTAACCTGTTGAGAGGTTATCATCAGCACTCCTTAAATTGAGTGTAATTCTCTGCATGCATTCAACCGCTATTGCCGCAATTGCGACATTAGCTGGCGACTCTGGATGCAGAGTGGACCACTGATGACGCAATTACGACATTTGTTACTGCAAGTATATCAAGGATTTAGTCATACATCGTGTGCGATATATGTTTGTCTCAAATAATTACTGATTCCCAGTTGTGAAAATAAGCGGTTATCACTTTGTTTAGTGTCGCCTGCTATTGTCACAATGCAGTTGTAACATTTGCTGGCGACATGACAACTGCTGATGACACAATTGTCGTGACTGCGACAATTGTGTCATTAGTAATTTGAAGAAAAAAAAATACTTAAAAGACTACTACCAACAAACTAAGTACCGGTAATATATATTTATGTACCACCCTCCGAAGTATGGCTTACGGTAATTCCCCTAATAATTCAATCACAGGAAGTTCACTTTTCAACTCTGTTATTCAAACACAGAGAAAAAGTAACATTTCCATTCTTCATTCAAATTGAAGAAAAGCCATATAATGACAAAATGTGACACCTTGTAGCTGGTGCCATCAAGAATATGGTCAGATATAAGCCAGTTTTGTTGCACTTCCGGTGACCAAATTATTAGGGGAATTACCGTATTTAACTCCCGAGAATGTCTACTCAACATATTTCAGTGCATATGGACACAGACACGCATTTTCAAGTAAAATAAAATGCTGAAGTATATTCTCGATGGTGTGAGCTTTCATAATCATTTCATATATGAATTGGAGTAATATGATCTTCGTGTGTACCGTGAAAATCGAGTGCAAAATGCACACCAAACCGATCGAAGTGAGAAATTACAGCCCAGCTCACCAGTTTGTTTTGCTTCGATACGGACTTTGACAGCTTTGTGGGGACTGCTGTATAGGTTAAATGACAGATAAATAACATGGTTACTCGGTGGGCTATGTAAAATTTCGCTTACCTTTATATCTTTTCTGCATCTGTGCGTTAAAGTTGAATTCCAAAAAAAATTGCCATACTTTGACAATTTGGACGGAATTATGCCTTGTTTACCTCCGAAGATTGCAATTTAGAGCGAAACCTCCCGAGAATGGCATTTTGATTGTCCAGCGCGATGTTCAGACTGTCAGACACATGTAGAGTGTAGATGTATGGATATAGCACATGCATGTTGGGCATAATGAAGCATACCGGTACAATAAAATTGTGCATCTAAATAGAAAGAGGTGTTCCAGAATACAAAATGGGTACCAGTACTGTAAATTATATTAAACAAACATAGTATTATGCCACCATGTTTAATGACTATCTGATAGCTTACAAGCCGAAATGTACGGTAATTAAATCTATAAGTGTTAGTTTTGTTGATATTACCTGAAAAAGTTTTCCAGCCATGTGAAAGGTTTTTCTGATTTGATGTATTTCACCGCTGATTTGCCCAGTGTCTCAGGTAATTCCACCTCACGCATATCTTCCTGTTCTGCTAGACCACTGTTTGAATGACGTAAGATACCTGCTAGAGGTTTCGTTTCTTTCTCATTTATATCCAAGCTGTCTGTCGGATGTACAGTAGAGGACCAGCCTTGTACACTCCTGTTATGATTCCAATCACTGGTATCATCTGGTCTCTCAAACTGGGAGTCTCCAACAGTCTTTAGAGCTGCAGTCATCAACAACACACTGACATGGTCCATCTGGTGATCTCTCCATTCCTCCACTATGTGTCGTACATTTCCCAGCACCTGCATAATAACAGGTTTGAAGCCCTGAACAGTGACACAGGGAACAGGATGTCCATATCTCCCTCCAATAACCTTCACTAAAACATTCTGCTTCTTCCAATCTAGCTCCCACGATACCAGCGATTTCCTGACTGCATGTTCTGACTCCAAGCGTAGTGGGATGACCTCTGTCACAATCTTCCTGTGCAGGATGTGAGACAGCGCAAATTCCACCTCTGCATCAGATCCAGATGTGAGGTAGACCTCTAGATATCCGTTACTGAGCACCACAGAGGATGTAATGTCTTCACGATCAAGCAGCTGCTCTAGGAACTCTGTACCCCCAGCGCGCTCCAACAAACTGATCAGTCCAGATGAGATCTGCTGACGTCTATGAACAATCTGGATCTTCCTGGAACTGAGAACATCCCTGGCAAATCTTACAACAGTAGAACTACCTCGTATAGTCACTTCCTTCCTTAACAAATCAATATTAATGATTGGAAAGTTGAGGATCTCCTCATCTCGTTTGAGCAGCCTGTATACTGGGATCTCATCTGTTGAGAATGTTCTCACCAGATCAATGTCATCGATAGGTGGGACGAAGTCAAAGCCACCTTTCATTTCATCAGATCTGTCATGTCCCGAAAATTCATACCTGCTAAAATCCTCTCTGTGAGCCGGACTGGACTGGCTCGTGTGTCGTCCAAAGTTCCCAGCAGTAGAAGTGCTCTCTACTTGCCACTCCAGTCTTGGAGATTGGTCAGTTCTCAATGCTGGGGCATTCCTTTGCCAGTCAGGCGAGTTTAAATCATCTTTTGACCCAAACCATGGGCTTACACTAGCTACCCCTCCTGCAAGCCTATGGCGTCTTCGGCAAAGACCAGCAATTTCAGCACCTATGGCAATGGGAATAACACAATATTACAACTAATTTGTTCAAAAGCCAAGAGTTGCCCATGAGGTAGTTGATTAGCAACAGGGCTCGACATTAAAGACTGCCCGAGACAGGTGAGTTCTAAGCTGAGAAGCTGACTGGACAAGTCGTTTTGGCTGAATAAATTTGCCAGCTGTGCATCTGTCGCGACTATTGAAGACAATCAAGTTTTTACAGTATGGCAGAACTTGTCAAATTTATGGTGATGAGAGAGACTTTTACATATATCTTGTTCATTTTTTTCTCATCGCAAGTGCATCCATTCCCGTGTAGTGTATTATGCCGTGATGCTCCAGCACAAGGTTTTTTCTTACGACTCGGCCATTACACATTCGCTCATTGGCCAACATTGATCTCACTGGGGCCTATCGGCCAATCGTGGAAGAACTTATTCGCTCTGCGGCCAGTCGCAAAATGGGGGCCAAACAATTTACCCTGTTAAAGTTGGGCAAGTAGGAGCAAACCTTGGACAAGTAAATTAGCACAACCAACTGCCCGACAGGACAGGTGATCTAAAGATCTAACGTCCAGCCCTGAGCAAACCAACATCCAAATCAATGAATCTAAGAGGAACTGTTTAAGAGAGGGAGCGTAGCTCAGTTATATAGTTGACCAGTATCCTGTTGAAGTGATTAATTCCAGTGATTAAACAATGACTAAGTGATACTCTCATGAATCTCCATCTTTATCACAATACAACAGAATATTTCAAAGAGCAGTTCCATCACTGAATTTATACAGAACAAATGACAATATATCAATTCTATTTGTACACATAGACATCAAAAGAGACCAAAAAGTTGATTACTCGGTTCTTGGGAGCAGTGGAGCAGGGCAGTTGTAGTTTTGTACAGCAACAACAGTGTGCATAGCAGGTTTCTTTAAAGTTATTTTTCACACTTCTGTTCAAATCTAACAAATTTTAATATTAACAATTTTACAAAAACAATTTCACATCTACATGTCAAACAGATGTGTTACATTTCTCTGATAATATCTCGGCGAAATCTATTAGTTTTTCTTGTCACAAAGTTTCTTCATTGACCACAGCCGCAAATTGTCAAGTTCTAATTCCACATACTGCGAGACTTCCTCTTGTAAGTTTACACCTCCATTCACTATGTGATAAATGTCTGGATTTTATTCCGTCATTCTGTTATTTTCAAAAGATTTTTCTGGATGTCACAGCTGATTCCAGGTAACTCAGTAAACTTCTGTGAGACTTGGCAGATCTGATTGACCAAGAATTAGTTTCAAACACATTTTAACGAGAGATCCTGAAGGATCTTGGCGCCCATCATTGTCCGATAATTGTAAGCTAATGACAAGAGGATATTTTTGTCCATTGTTACTAGGAACAAGCGATTGATTTGTAATTTTGTTCACAGAATTTCGAATCTGAGCGAAAAAAGGACACTGGAAAACACCAAGATATCTTTCTAAGTTTCAGGAGTTTCAAGATTTCTAGAAACTGTACTTCGTCTTCGTTTTGTAGTATTTTTTTATTTTTTTTTTATTTTTGCACGTGTCATCATTGGGTACTGAAAGCGAAGACATAAATATCTCGTTGACACTTTGGCATGAGCTATGAAACATACTTAAGATTTTATAATTAGGAACTAATGCTAATTCTGTTCTGTTTACTGGGCTAGTTTGAGATATCTCTTTAAAGATACCATGCTCGAAAATAGTAAGATGGTACAATACTTAATACTGAAGGGATCCGGTCAGCGCAGTAAATTTGAAACTTCGAAAGTGTCTGAATCCTGATTATCTACCTTGGATCGAAACATGCAGTAGTCTACAGTTGTCGAGTTGTGACGTTGTGTCACAAGAGTGACGTCCCTTCATGTAGCCGACCCCCGGCAGACGAAATGGTGAGGCAGTTCACTTGCAAACTGCATGAACTAAAGAAAACCCGAAGAAATACTTTTTAATTCCGAATTATTTGAACTCCTTGATATGGAAGGTGAAGGTACGGATATTCTCTGTAGTCAATATATAGAATATGCCCCACCGTTTCATCCGCCGACTCTTGTGATGCAACGTCACAACACCGAAATACCATATTAATTTGAAGCGTAACTTTTTCGAATCGGACCAAAAAAGGTATCTTGAACAACTAGGCCCATGTGGGACCTGTGTACCAAATTTCAGAAAGATCCATGCAGTACTTGTTGAGAAATCACGATAACAAAGTTGCATGAGGAAATCTAAGATGGCTGCCTGGTGGCCATATTGGATTTTCGAATCGGATCGAAAAAGGTATTTTGCACAACTAGACCCCAAGGGGAACGTATGTACCAAATTTGAGAAAGATCCCAGCAGTACTTCCTGAGGAATCACGATAACAAAGTTGCATGAGGAAATCTAAGATGGCTGCCTGGTGGCCATATTGGATTTTCGAATCGGACCAGAAAAGGTATCTTGCACAACTAGACCCCAAGGGGAACCTGTGTACCAAATTTGATAAAGATCCATGAAGTAGTTCCTGAGAAATCGCGATAAAGTTTCATGAGGAAATCCAAGACGGTTGCCTGGTGGCCATATTGGATTTTCGAATCGGGCCAGAAAAGGTATCTTGCACAACTAGACCCCAAGGGGAACCTGTGTACCAAATTTGAGAAAGATCCATGCAGTTCTTCCTGAGAAATGACAATAACAATGTTTCATGGGGAAATCCAAGATGGCTGCCTGGTGGCCATATTGGATTTTCGAATCGGACCAGAAAAGGTATCTTGCACAACTAGACCCCAAGGGAAACCTGTGTACCAAATTCGAGAAAGATCCATGAAGTAGGTCCTGAGAAATCGCGATAAGGTTTCATGAGGAAATCCAAGATGGCTGCCTGGTGGCCATATTGGATTTTCGAATCGGACCAGAAAAGTTATCTTGCACAACTAGACCTCAAGGGGAATCTGTGTACCAAATTTGAGAAAGATCCATACAGTAGTTCCTGAGAAATGACGATAACAATGTTTCATGGGGAAATCCAAGATGGCTGCCTGGTGGCCATATTGGATTTTCGAATCGGACCAGAAAAGGTATCTTGCACAACTAAACCCCAAGGGGAACCTGTGTACCAATTTTGAGAAAGATCCATGCTGTAGTTCCTGAGAAATCGTGATAAGGTTTCATGGGGAAATCCAAAATGGCCACCTGGTGGCCATATTGGATTTTTGAATCGGACCAGAAAAGGTACCTTGCACAACTAGACCCCAAGGGGAACCTGTGTACCAAATTTGAGAAAGATCCATAAAGTAGTTCCTGAGAAATCGCGATAACAAGGTTTCACGGGGAAATCCAAGATGGCTGCCTGGTGGCCATATTGGATTTTCGAATCGGACCAGAAAAGGTATCTTGCACAACTAGACCCAAAGGGAACCTATGTACCAAATTTGAGAAAGATCCATAAAGTAGTTCCTGAGAAATCGCGATAACAAGGTTTCATGGGGAAATCCAAGATGGCCACCTTGTGGCCATATTGGATTTTCGAATCGGACCAGAAAACCTATCTTGCACAACTAGACCCCAAGAGGAACCTGTGTACCAAATTTGAGAAAGATCCATAAAGTAGTTCCTGAGAAATCGCGATAACAAGGTTTCATGGGGAAATCCAAGATGGCCGCCTTGTGGCCATATTGGATTTCCGAATCGGACCAGAAAACGTATCTTGCACAACTAGACCCCAAAGGGAACCTGTGTACCAAATTTGAGAAAGATCCATAAAGTAGTTCCTGAGAAATCGCGATAACAAGGTTTCATGGGGAAATCCAAGATGGCTGCCTGGTGGCCATATTGGATTTTCGAATCGGACCAGAAAAGGTATCTTGCACAACTAGACCCAAAGGGAACCTATGTACCAAATTTGAGAAAGATCCATAAAGTAATTCCTGAGAAATCGCGATAACAAGGTTTCATGGGGAAATCCAAGATGGCCGCCTTGTGGCCATATTGGATTTTCGAATCGGACCAGAAAACGTATCTTGCACAAACTAGACCCCAAGGGATCCATAAAGTAGTTCCTGAGAAATCGCGATAACAAGAAATTGTTTACGGACGGACGACGGACGAAAAGCGATTTGAACAGCTTATAAAAATAAGCCAGAATAAAGTAAATTTCTTAATGAATGTGCACACTTCCTCAAAAATCATCATTCAAAATATTTTAAATTGAATAAAAGAATTGATTTTGCACATTATGAGAGGAAATCCCGGGACCTGAGAACCAATTAATGAACTTTTTGTGCTCTAGTAAATACCAGAGGCCCCGGCGAACTCAACCAACGCTTCTTTTTTCCCAGCATCTCGTCGGAAGATGGATTCCTTGACTTTCAGGGACATTCCTGTTTTTCTGTCGTTACTGAAATAGAGACTCAACAATTCATCGTTGACCTTGTCCGACAGCCAGGTCACGATGACGGTCTCAGTCTGTGGCTCAATGATAACATGGTCACTATTGTTCCGATCTGGATGCAGGGAACAACTGACTAGACGTGAGTCAACTTGCTGCCAGTTAATATCTGGAAAGATACACCAAAGCTGACCATGACACAACAACAAATAAACCTTTACCAGTACCCAGACACAATGTCAAATGCCTACATGAATAAATAGATTGTGATGATTTCATGTTTCTTTTTCAACATGTCCAATATACATATATTGCTTCTATATTTCCAAAAAAATGTTCACACATTGAATCTCAATTTTT
>JAVTVY010016491.1:0-64379 GCA_036873755.1 Hanleya hanleyi | reverse complement strand
GCGCTATCTCCCGAACACGAAAAATGGAGTGCTGAAACTCCGGGACTTTATAGTTTATCATATTGGGGTTATTTTGAGCCCGTTTGCATAACCCCCTGAGCAGAGGATCATGGGTAAGTTCAAGATGGCGGCCACGTGGGGTACCAGAAAAGTGATGTTTTTGTCATATTTCTTCAAAATGTCTGCTTTTCCGCGATGAAAAGTGGGAAAAAACTATTTTATTTCACATCACATTAATATTTACTAATTTATTATGCAGTTTTTGCGGAGAAATTGCATAAATAAAACATTCGGAAAATCCGACCAAAAAATCGACCAAAAAATGCCGTTTTTAAAAATGACGTCACTGTGACGTCATCAAAGCGGCCATCTTGGATTTTTTTTTACATTTTCTGATAGAGCTTGCCCCAAGGGTATAGTGTGGTGAGTTTCAGCTCCCCTAGCTCAAGGGATAAGAAAAATAATTGAAATGGCCCCCCAAGCCTGGACAGGTCCCAAAAAGCCCAGGCCAGATAGGGTTAATGACAGTTGTAATGGTCAATTATTGTCTCCTGCTGATATCCTCCTATTGTCAGAGTACCCACAGGGGCTACAGAAATGTCTTGACCAACTCAACACATATTGTAAAGATAACCATGCTACTGTTAAATTAGATCAATCCAAAATTATTGTATTCAACAAAGGCCCGCAATTTAAACGGCCATGCAGATGGCAGCTGGGAAACTTTGAAATCACTCAAGTCAGTCAGTATCAGTATTTGGGAGTAACTTTCTCTCGAATATGTCACTTTAGACAGAATAATGAGCTGATGAGCATGACAGGCTTGCGTGCATTCTGTTCTTTTCTCAATAACATTCACCGTAAGAATGTGCCAATTAAGATCATTTGTAACCCTTTTCAGCCTTTAGTTAAACCAGTCCTCCTTTATGGATGCTAAGTTTGGGGAGCTGAACTCCTGTCATGTAAAAACCCTGATCCCCCCCCCCCCTGGAAAGGGTTCAGCTCACATTTCACAAGCGTCTCTTACAAGTTCACCGATCCTCTCACAACTGGGGAGTACAAGCTGGGATTCTTCCCAATGATTTATGATGTTCGACAGCGTTCTGTTAAATATTACCACTACATTCCCCTGACAGACTGACCTACCATGCTCTGCAGGAGCAAAAAGCCTTGTGTAACAAACGTGAGGAATGGTTATACAGGTTGAAAATGTTTACAAGTAATGAATTGGATGTGGAGGTTGACAACACACGGTGCAGTAGTTTTAAACTTCAGACACACTTCCAGGCTCGTTTTGACTATGTACTTCAGGATAATAAGCCTATTTCTAATGGGGAAAACAAAATGAGGACATACAGATTAGTACAAAAGTAATATTAAGCTTAAACCATATTTGTAAAAATTCCCAACGCAGACAAACATATTCAAAATTAAGACTAAGTAATTATCAACTGAAAATTGAAAACCGTAGGAATACAAAACCCAAAACAAGTTCATCAGCGAGCCTGTGACACCTGCCAAGTAGTAGCGGGCGAAACGCACTTTGCGTTGTCATGTTCCCGGTACACAACTGATAGAATTTCATTGTTTAAATCAATTACTTAAAGTCATAGCAATTTTATGACCCTGATATTCGCAAATTTGTCCTCATAATGTCCTCAGAGATGTCCCTTCGGCTTCAGGGTAATATATCGATCAAACATGTGGCAGTTCATCCATAAATGCACTGAATTTAAAAACATCAGAAAATAAAAAACGCAAGAGTAAATACCGCTGTATTGACAAAACAAAAGTGAGTACGGCTCACCAATGTCTGGCATTTATCTGAAAAGATATTATATACACTCATGACAAGGATATAATGATTTGTCTCCCTCTATTTCCTCAGTAATTGAAGTTAAATATATAAAATATACATGATTTGAGTAAAAAGTATGAGCGAAAACGAACTAAGTGCCAATAAGCTTGACGAAAGGCAGGAAAAACGCTAAAATTACGAGATAGCCTACTTTGTCGCCATCTTAGACTTATCCATGATGTTTTGTTCTGATAACTATGCAAATACACTCAAAATTATCCCATTGTGATCAGCTATGAACACAGGTGGCTTAAATACCCACAATGGTTTACAAATTGCACTCGGGAAGTGAAGAATTTCCACCCACATAGCGTTAATGGCGCTTGCGCATGCGCAAACTACTTAATCACAATGAGAACACTGCTTATATAGACCAAGAACAGAGCTATCAATCAATGTATGTATTCGCCCGAAATATACGTTTATCAAGGCGAATATTGCAGGAAACCATGTGTACCTTAATCCTTTTTGGTTACCATGGAAACGAGGTAAAAAATAATATTGATCACCCGCACCGGTCACCCCAAAATCATTTTTCATGTTCACTACATACTATTCTATCAAAAAAAGGTATTTTGTTTCGTTCTACTGAGGGGAGGAATATACCCAATTCTCTACTGTATTCTTTCTTACATTTCTACCATAAATTATGATAAATCAACTACATTATTGATAAAATGAACGAGTTCGTACAAAATAAACGATTTATTACCGCATCGTATAATTTAAATGTATTCAGTTTTCTACAACGTGGAGTATAACGCTCACGAGACTTTATGAAGAAGACACTGAACATTGAAATCCTCACCAGTTTACCTCGTGGCAAAGAAGCCATACAGGTACGAGCCTAATTAATTCCTGTATTATCATATAACATTCTTCTTATGGGAGTAGGTCATTCCAGTCTGTTAATACTGTATTGCCTCTGGTGATTTTATGATCTCAAGCGAGACTATGGACACTGTGTCAAAGTTGAAAAGTTATTTTTTTGCCTCTGGGGATTTTTCACGAGAATTTATGGTGACATTGAATAATGAACAATGAAATCCTTGCAAGTTTACCTAGTTATTTGGTGCAAAGAAACCATACTGGTACGAATTAAATAATTTCTGCATTATCTAAAAGTATTCTTCTTATGAGAGTAGGTCATTCCAGTCTGTTAATACTGTATTGCCTCTGGTGATTTTATGATCTCAAGCGAGACTATGGACACTGTGTCAAAGTTGAAAAGTTATTTTTTTTTATGTAAGCGAACGCGTGATATCACATGGAATATGATTACACTAACACATCGACTCTATGACTACATGCTGTGGTTACATGCAGCTCTTCATGTTGATACAGACTGCATGCTATCTAGCTTATTCTGGAACGTTCACTGCTTTACGTCAATCACAATATTTATCGGAATACATTTTTGAGGAAATGAGAATCCAAGGGTCAAAATCCGTCTGAATTTCTTCTCAAATACGATAGTTTTGATCAATGTAGTTTGTTTATATCAATAAACAATTATGGTGGTCAGAACATCAAGATACGTATAAGGCATGTTAGACAAAGACATCATCACAGGCTGAGATATGAATCCATGTTAACGTGAATTGTCCACAATTATGACCAGGTCAATTGAAGCAGACAGGCAGCTCTGTATTGAAGTCCCTGATCCGTCGCACATGAGTTATCTCTATTGCGACACCGTGACCTTATTCTCACTCTGATTATCACAGCTCTTGAACACAGTGTTACTCGGTCAGATTTTTCGAATTTTTTATTTATGTGTGTCCTGCGTTAAAAATTAGTAAATAATAGTCTGATGTGAAAAAAAATTCATTTTGTCCAAATCTCCTCGAAGAAAAGATTTTTTTAAGAAAAATGACAAAAACATCATTTTTCTGGTACCCCACATGACCGCCATCTTGAAAATACCCAACTCGGGGGTTATGCAAATAGGCTTAAAATGACCCCAATATGATAAACGAAAAAGTCGCGGAGGGTCAGCTTTCATTTCCTGTCGTACCGGAGATAGGAGAGAAAGTTTGATAGGGGGAAGGCCATAATGCCCCCCTCCCCCAGGCAAGGTAGGGTTAAAGAAGGGCCGGGCTAACTGATAACGCTTCTCGCCGAACCAGTGACGAGTGACGGATATGTCTCAGATGTGGATGAAATGGGCAGATATTATGAGAACGATATCAAATCCACTTTCAGACCCTCTATCTATTTGAACATTTGGGTGGTGTAACGTGCGAATCTTGCATAATTCACATCGAACCTCACTTTGAAGATATCAAAGTAAAAGACCGTGAAACTATGAAAATTCAGCTTAATGCACATTCTCAACAAGCCGTCGAGAAGGTCAAATCATCTAGAGCTCGAATGATTACGAGGTTCTAAAGAGGGCGTCTTTTTCTTTCAGGGATGACGAAGGAGAAAATCTCCCTCGAATCATCTCATGTGGGTATGGAAGGGCTCTCTATAATCAGTGGGTATTTTGACATTGTAAAGACAGCATGTAGAGTATATCTTCGACCTCTCATCAAACCATCTCGCACTACGATGACCTGATTAGTCTCCTTCAGCCTAAGCAAAAATTAGAAGCTCAGCTTCCGCCACCAAACATTGTACAGCCGAGAAAATTGGAGCACTCGCTCATCGTGACAGTTAGCGGACCATCGGGCAGCGGGAAAACATATGACAATTTTGGAGAGAGATGCATGTATCAATCTTACGCCACTGGGAAATGTGACCTTTGTACCCGGCGTCCCCAACGACAAAGACTAAGCCTATTGCTTCGATTCTAGCAAAAGTTCGCATCACATCACGCATCTCCTTGTCATCTATTCAACTCAGAATCTCTTCTCGCAAGGTAAAACGTCTCAATACTTCATGTTGCTCAACAATCCTATCGATGGACAACAAAAAGAAAACAGCCCATTTAACGCGAACTTTCAATGGAGCGTTTGGTTGGCCCTGCGGCTGTCTGTTCGTGGGTCTGAAGCCACATACGGCGGAAAAGACTGACCACCGGTATAATAGCAGGGGATTATTCCACGTCATATAGACCAGCAGCTAAATGTCCCACTCGCCTCACGGTTAACACATAGCCTCGGGCTCTAGCCTTGTCGCAACTTCTAAGCAATCGCGAATCTCGGGAAATCGAACGCTACGCACATGCAGGAAATGGATTATATGCAAGGAAGATAGACAGACTGACAATTCTCAAAGTGTAACAGATCATTTGCAGAGCAAAAATAGGACGGATCGGCATAAAAGATAATAGTTTTCAGATGATTCGGAGATAGCTCAATCTTCCCGAAAGCGGAAGCGCATCATGTGTGGAAAGAGTTGTATGCCGACAAAAAGGAGTATGTTAAAGATATTGCTGACAGGAAACGCCATAATTTGAGCCAAGGCTACGAGGAAGCGGAATCGAAAGAGATGTCTCTTGGAAGATCACATTCCTGCGATGGAAAGGATGCGGAAATTTCGTACGTTAAATTCTGTTTTATAAAAGTTAGCAAGACCTGACCTGAATATAATATAAATTCTGAGTTTCGAAAACCACAGTTCATACATTACAATATACGTTATTGAATTGTTAATCTGTATAGCGACATTAATCAACCAACAAATCAACCAATAAGTCTTACAGAAGATAGAAACATGCAGAAACTGTAGTTTCCTATAAATCATAAATTCTACACAGTGAAACAGATCACTATTTTCTGCACAGAAACTCCCCAAAACCAAAAATATGTTGATCACTGAAACAAATAATGTCTGAATAGTTTTTCAAGACTGAAGTGAAAAAAAAATCCTAGTTTTCTTGAAAACTGCGATAGTGCATCGATAAACTGTCGCTCGCTCGAGGATCCTTCTAAAATCCATATATCGAATGCGCATTCATGGGGCAGTTATTCTTATGTATGAGATTGATTGACAGAGCGTTCAGTCAGAATGAACAAGATAGACGCAGAATGCCCAAGAGAGCACACATTTAATACCGCCTCCTATTTAGCTGTTATACGGGAACCTAGTCCGCTCTATTTGGTAATAGACTATTTCAATAGCTCATTCGCCGGTTGTTGGCGATTCGGCGATTTGTGTTAATCCTCTGAGCACTGATCAACTTTGAGCACTGATCAACGTCATAAATTAAAGCAAAGGTTAGAGTTGAAACATGGATTTAAAGTCGTTTGACTTGCGAATATAAAACCAGCCTTCAAGAAAGTTACCCTTTAGATCTATTGTATAGCCCAAAGGGAAATAAATAGAATGATTTGATTCCACAACCGCAGATTGCATCCAAATAAGGCATGTGTTTATAACTAAGTGTTGTTTTTATGTATTTGACACTCATGGATGTGAATTGTGCATTTGCTTCTTGTCTCAGCGTCTGTGAACAGTCAGCGATATCACCTTCACTTCACCTGTTTGTTATCCATGACGACCAAAGTTGACAGCTTATTCTCAAATAAAATCCGTTGACTATGTTTCGTCTTATATTTTCGGTATAAGGCGATGGTCCAATCTGATTAAAACCAGATCTAAAAATAACGCTCGCCATATGACATATAGCTGATTTTAGATCTGAATCCAACACTGGGGTTTCCGTGTTCGTAGGCCAAGCTATCGACAGATCCAGGCCACGTGCATACCATACCTCATGTTACGGAATGGGGACGACAGGCGTCCGGAATGGGGACGACAAGGAAAGTAAAGCTCATCTTCTCAAATAGTTTAGCTTGTTTGGCCATATCAATATATTATTCTCTAGAAACGATAACGATGTTCCATCAACATAAATAGAATTTAGATATATCTATCAAATAAAGAGACATTTCATTATGAATGTAACGAGGCATAAATCACGAGGTCAATCTGCCTTCCCCGACGCAGCTGTTGTCTGAGCTTGCGGTTTAGGTCCGTCTCATGCTGTGAATTGGGGACGACAGACGTACGATATGGAAAGCAAAACTCATTTTCTCATATATTTTAGCTCGTTTTATCAGATGGATATGTTATTCTCTTTGAACGATGATGTTCGATTAACATAAATAAAAGTTATATCTATCCATGAGTTAGAAGAGGCAATTTTTCTGTGCATAAAATCTCCCCAAATCAGCTGTGGTCTGAGCTTGACGTTTCAAACATACACCCCAAGGTGAGAGAGAAACTGTGTGATTGGTCAGCACTCAGAACAGGGAAATGGGAGTGATAACCCCAGATCTTAATCAGCGACAAATCAGATTGGGCGATGGTCTTTTTTTTCCATCACGCGGATGCACAAATTATACAGGTGAGCATAATTTACCACATTTCATCATCACTTTTCCTCGTAAATTATCTACACGGAAGCTGCCAAACATATATGGTTTGAATCGATTGTCAATTTCTTCTTTGCTTTTTCAATGTGTCCGTTATTGAAAACCATCGACCCAACGCATCACGAGTAGTGACAAATGTTTCTCTTTCCGGTGCATACGGCTAAACAAACAAAAATCTTGTTATACAGTATAAAATATCGAGATTGAAAGTTTATTCCAACAGTTTAAGTATCTCATTTGTATTGCATTGGCAGGAATCTTTAGAGCAGATTGATGAACATGAGAGTAGTAATATAACAGCATCTTTTGTCTCATTAACCTACTTCCGACAAGGAAAGCTGCGGAGGTTACGTGACTGTGACGTCACTCCTGGTTCCGATCACGTAACTGTGACGTCACTTCTGGTTCCGGTCACGTGACCGAAGTCACCTTTGACCCCTGTGCATGCGCACAATATCGGATATTACAATGGTGCGCATGGTCAAAGGTCACTTTCGGTCACGTGACCGGAACCGGAAGTGACGTCAAAAGACTGGTGGCGCCCCCTGTCGGAAGTAGGTCAATACGCGCCCAGCGGTCTTTTATATACTACTAACACGGGGCGAATGAGATAGACAAACTCGCTTTTTTTCTTTAATCCTCATAAGCATACACTAAATTTCAATATAGGTAGCGAATTATGCTAGCGGTATGTTTGTAGTTATATGTATCTAATTACTCGTACTTCAGGTCCAAATCGAAGTTTGTCAGCTCTTGAAATACTGAAGGAGATGATTGGAGACACAGAATGTCTGCATTTACATCTACTCAATGCTCACACCGGCGGTCATATTTCCAGTCTTCATGAACAACGGCATAGAAGATATATTGAACTTCAATGTTTGATGATGAAGGCATAACGCTGTACTAACGAAGCTCTCCACAGCGCTCTTGAAATCAAGATAAAAGCAATAGAAACGATCGTATCTAAAAATAAAACGGTGACCATAAAATTAAATAAAGATTAAATAATTAGTCACTATTGAAAAATGTTCCTGACCACTCCTCCACTGCAAGTCACTGTAGGTCTACCACTCACAGCGAACCGTGCTAACCAGCTTTTCGTCATCTTCATTTTATCCAGCCAATTTATACGTTCCCACTTCGAACCAGTTCGAGTTCGAAGTGGGAACGTAGAAATTGGCTTGATGGCTTTTCGTTAAAACCTAAGACACTCGCAATGAATGTACTGATAGTACTGAAGTCGGATTTCCGTTGATCCATAAACTTAAAAAGTTTAAATACCAAGATGTGACCTCTTCTGATTTGCTATGAATAAAAATGGTATTTTAGTTGTAAACTTTGTAATGCAATTATGTAAAAATACATAGATCAGTGGCCGAGTCGTCTGACCACTTTGCTGGTTGAATCTGGCAATTTATGAAATATTTGCCAATATAGTCTGTCTATGCTGATCAAGAGAAACGCGCATTTTGAGGAGTATGTATTCACATGTTCAAAGACCAAATTTCAAGATTTTTAATCTGTCATCTGCATTATACCTGATACCAAGATAAAGCAAGATAATCAACTGCAAGATTGTCTGTCACATCCAAGATGTTTAACTCAAAGATTTTCAACTCCAAGATATTCAACTTCTAAGATTTTCACAGCTCAGACAAATGTGAATTTGAGAACAAAAATCTTAGTTCAGAGAAAAAAGGACAGAATTGTGTAGGTGTACGTGCCGCTTCGAAATAATTTATTAAAACAGCGCATGTCCCCTCGACATGAATCACATTATCGTCGGAATGCGAGCGCCGAAGTCCTACTGGAATGCGAGCGCCGACGTGAAATGGCGACTTCTGGTACATTTTGACAGCATATTCCCCACTTTTGAGAGCTGCAGTTTTTCACTGATGTAAAAGTATGAAACGATTTTTATAAGTGAAACATATGTTTTCCTGCTTGTAGTTTGTAATTTCTTAAAATGGTACGCTGGGATGCATGTTGGCGGGATATTTTTCACTTCAAAGATCTCCTGTACAGAGGTATATTATATAAACGCCGGATATTTTTGAAAATCTAGACGTGAAATGGCGCGTTTTTACAGCATATTTCCGATCTTTTAAACTATTTTTAGGCATGAAAAAACGTGGAAACATTTTTTGAAGTGGAATTTATACTTTCCGGCTATAGTATATCCCAATATGTATACATGTATCTAAAAAAAGTAATAGGAAAATGGTTCGTTCTGGTGCATTTTGACGGAATGTTTTTTTCTTCGAAGATCGTTGTGAAGTGCTGTAATAAATGCGCAGAATCATACCTTAAGCGAAGCTCTCTTTCTGGCGCCTAATTGGATCCGAGGCCTTATGTTTCTGCAGATTTTTTAAAATTGTGCTCTCTCGCGTATTTTGACAGCATTTTTTTTATTTGTATGAACGTAAAAACTTGTTAGATGCGGAACTTCGCTCCCCGACTATAAAGTTTTGTACGGCATGGGCTTCCACCTGCTAGGATTTTTTTCAACTCTAGACGTAAAACTCATTTTCTATTCTTAAGGACTTTATTAGAATTATGAAGACGTCCTTACTGGAAGTTGATGCCTTCTGGTGCATTCTGGTAGTATATTTTGAGATTTAGTATCAAACTTTTTTTCACACTTGTGTATAGGCGTGAATATTTGCATGGGCGGAAATGCGTCGGTCCAGCCGGGGGTGCGTACGCTTGATGAAAATTTCTTATTAATTCACCGCAAAGAGATTATCAGAAAAGATGGATGTCGATTGTCTAGAAATTTGGCGGGATATAAGTTTGAACTCTTTCCTTGAAATGGCATTCATTAAAATAAATTCACCTTGTTCAAGAGTATTATATGATAATGTTAATATAAAGATGATTTCTGTATCTTCAGTCGTTTTCTTGAAATTTTTACCAGAAATCGTGTAACACGATTCTCAGGGAATTTCACGGAAATTCGCTGGGAGAGGGTTGGATATAAAACATGATGTTTAACTCAAAGATTTTCAACTTCAAGATATTCAACTCCTAAGATTTCACAGTTTAAACAAATGTGAATTTGAGAACAAAAATCTTAGTTCAGAGAAAAAAGGACCGAATTATGTAGGTGTACGTGCCGCTTCCAAACAATTTATTAAAACAGCCCATGTCCCCTCGACATGAATCACATTATCGTCGGAATGCGAGCGCCGACGGGAAATGGCGACTTCTGATACATTTTTACAGCATATTCCCAACTTTTGAGAGCTATAGTTTTTGACTGATGTAAAAGCATGAAACGATTTTGGGCGGAAATGTGTCGGCCCAGCCGGGGGTGCGTACGTTTGATGAACATTTCTTATTAATTCACCGCAAAGAGATGACCAGAAAAGATGGATGTTGATTGGCTAGGAATTTCCTGCGATATACCGACACATAATTCATAATTCTTTCCTTGAAATCGCATTCATTAAAATAAATTCATTACGTTCAAGAGTATTATATGATAATATTAATATAAAGATGATTTCTGTATCTTCAGTCGTTTTCTTGAAATTTCTACCAGAAATCGTGTAACACGATTCGCAGGGAATTTCACGGAAATTCGCTGGGAGAGAGATGGATATAAAACATGATGTAGGCTGTTAACGTGACGCAGCCGTCCAGGCTGATCACGCGATGGGCGGTTGGGTCACGTGACTGGCTGGGGTAGACGCAAAGCCGGGATTTTCGGGGGGGGGGGGTCGGTGGGGAGCGGGTGTGCGGGACAATGGTCTGGACACACCGTCAATTAGATCCAGGTTGGCCAATATGGATCCCAAGTGTCGGGTAGAGTGACAACACGAGGCTCGTTAGGCTAGGTTACGTGATGGGTGGTTACATGCAACATTACGGTATTTTCATGAAAATATAAAAATGCGGAAACACGGGCATTATCCCTAAAACTAAGGAAAAAACTCGTCAAGTAAGTCTAAGTAAGCTAACAAGGGTCTTAATGGGTCAGGGAGTATGGAAAGCTCTTGGCGTGAGGTGACGTTATGATGGGCGCGCCCAGTTGGGCAATAGTAGCGAAAGTGGGCAGTTTTGCGATGCAAAGTGGTGTGTATGGGCGATTGAGGGCTACTATAGTAGTATAGAAAAGTTAAAAGCTGTCACATTGACCTACTTTCGTCTGTAGGTCACGGGGAGGTCACGTGATCACTATAGTTCAAGGTCATTTGAATGATGCATGTACTGTATACTCTCAGGGGTTTTCCATTGGTACTTGTGCGCAGGTGTATGACGTCACTTCCGTTAGGCGTGAATCGGGTGTGACCTGGGTATGGTTGACCTACATCCGGGAGACATATGATTCAATGATAGGAATGTACTGACCTGTTTTACATCCGGGTCTTTTGATCGTATGATGTACTACGTCCATTCATCTTTACATCCGGGTCTATACATGTACAGACTTGTACTGGGTCTTCGATATCTGGGCCATCCAGTCCATGATAGGAATGCATGTACAGACTTGTTTTACAGCCGAGCATTTGTCCTCCTTCGTGTGTTACAGGCAATTGTACTCCGTCCATTCATCCTAATCGGTCTGGGATTTGGGGTAGCTACGGTAGGCTAATCTACATCCGGGTTCTTGTGACCTACATCTGTTTACATCCGGGTACATGTCGCTGACGCCCGCGCCTACATACGGGTGCTTGTACATCCGTGTACTTCTATGTTGGGTTATAAAAAGTCAGAGGTACGTCATTGCTTCATTCGATACCGGGGATTTTCTACCTATTTGAGCCTAGCTGACCTGCCTGCCTGAATTCTACCAGATCTACCTGTGTACATGACGAGGAGCTATACCATGAGACGAAGTGATCGTACACGATCTCCCCTGAGACGTGACAATATGAGAGGAGAACAAGACTTTCCTGGGGATCCAGCTGTGCCTCCGCCTGACGCCTTGCCCGAAGACCACCTCGTGAGTGAGATTTATCGGCGCCATTGGAACACGATACGCCGTTGTTTTCACCGCAATCGGCCCATACTGGACTTTTATAATTTCGACTACAGGATCTCACGTATCTTCCTATCTATGCCGAGAAATTTTTTACAGCTACAAGTTACAGCTTTCAAGTTGAATATGACATTCGGCTACATCTTACGGCAGAAACAGACGGATGAACTGCGATATTTTTATTCCAGCAATAATATCTGTGGGTTTGACCAGCCGTTCACCATCACCAATCGCGCGTCACTGGAGTCACTCATCGAGCAACTCACTACGTTGGATCCTTTGGAATGGGCCCGGTTGCAACGTCCCAACACCCAATGGATTGTGGAAATGGTGACCAACGTCACATTTTTAGTGACCAAATTGAGAAATCATCCCATCTGTGCTCCTGTCATTCTACCACCTTGGCTGCTGCATCGAAATGGTGTGTATGCGTTAACGGGAGGCGCACATGGCCCCTACAATGACCAGAAATGTCTGTTTCGGTGTTTAGCGGTTCATTTGAACGAGTGTAATCCCCAAGCTTGTGA
The DNA here is from genome assembly GCA_036873755.1 of Hanleya hanleyi. Classification (NCBI taxonomy): domain Eukaryota; kingdom Metazoa; phylum Mollusca; class Polyplacophora; order Lepidopleurida; family Hanleyidae; genus Hanleya; species Hanleya hanleyi. The sequence continues at coordinate 51,683 of JAVTVY010016491.1, read as the reverse complement.
TAGAGTGGCAAATATCTATTGGAAACAGTATCTAGAGGCACAAGACATATACCCGCGGTGGTTCCGCGGAGTCCCCTTTAAGTATTTGGATGTCGTGGAATCATTTTCCAGGTGAATATCTTTGTGTACCGTTTAATACGGGAGGATGAGGAAGATGAGGACGGTGACACATTTGTGGCTGAATTGGCTCATCGCTCAACAGAACGGTATGCCTCTACGATGGAAGTCAATATCTTCGACGACGGCGGGGTGAATCATTTTTCCCTGATCCACGATATGAGCCTGAACGCGCAATCTTACAGTTGTTCTCGATGCCATCGGGTGTTCAAACAGTCTGGGCACCTACATCGGCACGAGAAGAGTTGTGACAACACTGTGAAGCCAAAATTTCCTGGTGGTGTGTGCCATAACACGCCTACTATTTTCGAAGAGCTGACTGATGAAGGGATTATCATACCACTAGAGGACCGTTATTTTCCTTACCGGGCATGTTACGATTTCGGGCGAAAACACAGTGGACATAGCGCCATATTCCTCTGAGTGTCAGCATTTCCAGCAACGTTCCGGGCTATGACGCTGCACCCGTCTGTTTCGTGTCGTCGGGGGACTCCCATGACTTACCCGTATGATGGTGTATTTAGAGGAAGTTACTGTGGCCAGTACAGAATTATTGGTGTCCAAGTTCCAGGACATACTGGACCAACTCGATGATCGTATTCCTACACCTGGTGTGTCCTTCAGCGGCGATGAAGAGTTGGACATGGAGATTGAGTTTGAGGAGACGGACATGGACATTGAGTTTGAAGCGTCGGACATGAAAATTCAGACCGAGGAGACGGAAATAGAGACAGAGGAGAAGAAGGTAGACCCTAAGCCGTACGCGGAGAAATTGAAAGCCCGCTTCCTACAATACCTAGGTCAGTTACCTGTACACGGCTTCAATTCGGGTCGATACGATCTCAACATGATGAAGGAATTTCTCTACCCTTACTTGGCCCAGTCCAATACCATCAAGTCCGTCATCAAAAAGATCAATAATCACATGGCCCTCACCACCACATCACTCCATTTCCTGGATGTACGTAACTACTAAGCTCCCAATTATAGCTATGGTCAGTGGGTGAAGGCCTATGACTGTGCATACACCAAAGGGAAGTCCCCTTACACGTATATGTCGACACTCGATCGCTTGGAGGAAACACAGTTACCACCCCGGGACGCTTTCTTCGACGATCTCAAGCAAGTGGAATGTTTTGAAGAAACGTACCGTGAACTACAGCAGATATGGAACGACCAACACATGCAGACCTTGCGAGATTTCCTGGTGTGGTATAACAACTTAGATGTGGTTCCATTCCTCGAAGCGGCCGAGAAAATGGTCCAACTCTTTCGTCGGGAAATGCACGTCGACATATTCGAGGAGTGTTTGAGTTTACCGGGTCTTGCGCTTCGCCATCTCTTCCAAGATCGTCCTGCCTACTGTTCGCTCATTCACCAAAAAGACGAGGACATGTATGACTGTTTAAAGCAGAACATCGTCGGTGGGCCGAGTCTGATTTTTCATCGCTACCACGAGAAGGACGTCACAACCCTTCCAGGTGGGAAACCCTGTGACAAAATCATTGGATTCGATGACAATGCCCTCTATCTGTGGTCCCACGCCCAACCCATGCCAAGTGGTCATTATACGCGCTGGTTGGCGGAAGGCCAACATTTCACACCTCAATGTACGCCGTACAAACATCTTGCTGACCAGTGGTTGGACTGGGAAGCCCATCGACGGGGTATTTCTATACGACATCAAACCAACGCCACAGAGAAGCGGATAGGATATCGCCGACTCCCCGTCGATGGGTTTGCCCTTGTACATGAAACACCGACCGTATTTCAATTTTACTGGTGTTACTGGCACGGTCACCAATGTAACTTCCGCGCTGGACGTTTCAACGAACGACGTGGGAAGTCGGCAGAAGAACTGCCGGTAGAAGTGGCGGAAAACGGGGATTACGTGAAAGAGTTGGGTTACGATCTTATCGAACTGTGGGAGTGTGAATTTCACGACATGTGCCAGACCATACTACCCTTACGCGACTTCCTTAAAGCACGCGAGTATCTCCTCAGTCGCCGGCGACTCCTGACCCCGCCACAGATTCTCGACGCTGTCCGTACCGTGGACTTCTACGGCTTTGTAGAATGCGACCTCCATGTGCCCAACAATCTGAAACCACTATTTCCTCAGTGCCCTCCCATCTTTAAGACGACATTGGTGAGACCATGGGCGCCTTTTCTGAGGAGCATGAAGTACTTAAACAACCTCGACGGATGCTGATTGGAAGTATGTGGGGCGAGAACATCTTGCTAAAGTGGTATATGAGTCACGGGCTCCAAGTGACGCGAGTCTACCAAGCCATTCAGCATGTACCCAACGCCTGTTTTGCGGAAAATGCCAACACCGTAACATCTGCCCGTCGTCAAGGAGATAAAGATCCCAGTAAAGCCATTATCGGTGAATCTTGAAAACTGACGGACAATGGCTACTATGGAAAAACGGTGACCAACCAAGACAAGCACATAAACGTGAATATCTGCACTACCAAGATCAAAAAGATCAACTCGCCACTGTTTCGCTCCGTCAATGTCATCGATGATGATACGTATGAAGTCAGTTCAGCCAAGAAGACCATTCGTTACAACTTACCGCTCCAAATTGGATGTATGGTATACCAGGTGGCCAAGCTGAGAATGCTACAATTTTTATATGATTTCATGGGTGTGTATTTCAATCCATCAGACTGGCAATTGATGGAGATGGACACGGACTCTGCCTGCATGGCCGTCTCTAATACAGATTGGGAGTCACTCGTCAAACCAGAACTACGCGCGCAGTATGAGGCGGAACGAGACCAGTGGCTACCCAGAAAAGACCATTACCAGTACGACAAGCGGACTCCAGGCTTATTCAAGTTAGAGTGGAGTGGTGATGCTATGATCGCCCTGTCGATGTTGAGGAGCATGAATTACTTAAACAACCTCGTCGGATGCTGATTGGAAGTATGTGGGGGGAGAACATCTTGCTAAAGTGGTATATGAGACACGGGCTCCAAGTGACGCGAGTCTACCAAGCCATTCAATATGTACCCAACGCCTGTTTTGCGGAAAATGCCAACACCGTAACATCTGCCCGTCGTCAAGGAGATAAAGATCCCAGTAAAGCCATTATCGGTGAATCTTGGAAGCTGACGGACAATGGCTACTATGGAAAAACGGTGACCAACCAAGACAAGCACATGAACGTGAATATCTGCACTACCAAACAAGCGCGCCAAAAGATCAACTCGCCACTGTTTCGTTCCGTCAATGTCATCGATGATGATACGTATGAAGTCAGTTCAGCCAAGAAGACCATTCGTTACAACTTACCGCTCCAAATTGGATGTATGGTATACCAGGTGGCCAAGCTGAGAATGCTACAAGTTTTATATGATTTCATGGGTGTGCATTTCAATCCATCAGACTGGCAATTGATGGAGATGGACACGGGCTCATGACCGTCTCTAATACAGATTGGGAGGCACTCGTCAAACCAGAACTACGCGCGCAGTATGAGGTGGAACGGGACCAGTGGCTACCGAGAAAAGACCATTACCAGAACGACAAGCGGACTCCAGGCTTATTCAAGTTAGAGTGAAGTGGTGATGCTATGATCGCCCTGTCGTCCAAGACGTACTACTGTTACGGTGGAGATGGAAACAACAAGTTCAGTTGCAAAGGGGTCAACCGGTACGACCCTACCATCGACAAAGCCCTCTACCTGGACGTGCTGCAAAGCCAGGCCAGTGCTAGTGGCACTAATAGAGGTTTCCGAGTCGTCGACCACAGATGCGGACGTACATTCGGCAACGGGATGCCTTCACTTTCTTTTATCCCAAACGGAAAGTCCTTCCCGATGGAGTCAGTATCACCTACCTGGACTTGTGAGAGAATATTGTGAACTATAACACAAGAACATGATGGCATCACCATTACACATTCTGTGTTCGATACCTTATATCCTTGTACATATTCTATACATTTGATACTTAAAACGAGAACTGTATTTACCCTTGTACATTCTGTGCAACTTACCCTTGTACATATACATTCTTGTTCCTGTTTACACACTGTATTCTTGTCTTATTCTTGTCTGACGATTTCAAACAAGTGTATTGACTATCTTATTAAAACAAAACTACCGTGGTTTTAATAAATATTAGAAATTCACCTAGTGAGTTAGTGTTCACTCTACCGAAAGGGGATGTATGTGCTTTGAGTTGTGCTTAGTTAGAAAGTCCCTCTTTCGGGCGATAGGTTTGGCCCTGAAAAGGGACGTTATAATTTTCACAAGTCCAGGCTATTTCTTTTTTTGTCTCACAGGCAGATGGATGTCTTTGGGCATGATGGTAACTCGTTTGGTATGGATGGCGTTCATCCTCGACCTCTCAAATACATTCACCATCACTGGTCTCTTGAAGTGCCACCAGGGCACAGCTCTGGAATCGCAATTTCGGAATTTCTGGGTGAAACCATTGAAAGCGTAGCTTTCTTATCAACAGTTTGGCGTTCGATGTTTTACGCTGAATTTTACAGAGGGCTACGTTTCCGGGCCTGTATATGTGTGTTCCGGTGGCTGGGACAAATAAGGGCCAAGTTCTCGAAGGGCGATGGTTCCGGGCTTGTATCTGTGTACTCCGGTGGCTGAGGCGCTCTTCGTAGACATGAAGAAATGAGTGTGTGTAGCAGACAACTCACCCGGCTTTTATAATGTACCGCAGACGACCCGGATGCGTGCGCGCGGACGTCAGCGAGGCCGCTTCGGTCTGAAAGCTGTCTCGGCCAGAAGACATAATGGTCTGTGCATTCTCCGCGGTGTTCAAAGCAGTTTTTAATACACGGACGATCGGGTCTAAAACAACTTTAGATTTGAACCTTGGTATGTTAGTGTGTGGCTCTACAAAATTCAGAAGGCTACCGTATGGAGAAATGTTTTTTTTTTTCATTTTGTGCGTTTCAAAGTCCGAATTTTACCGACGTCATGGCGTTAAAGGCCCAGAATATTGTAAATAAACGGAATACATGTCTAAAAAACTGTAGGCTTGAACCTTAGAACGTTAGTGTAGACCTCTACAAAATTCACAAGATTAACTTATGGATAAATGTCATTTTTCTAAAAAAAACCCAACCCGGCTGAAGTCAGTTCCTAATTCCGGCTGAAGTCAGTTCCTAATTCCTTATATTTCCGTAATGAAACAACAACAGCCAGTCTCCAAACAACAACAGCAGCACCAAGAACAACAACGGTGAATGGACAACTTGGGCAGATAGGCAAGCCCCCTCCCACCTGAGTAAACAGGGTTAAAAAATCACGGCCCTTTTCAAGGCCAACGCAGACCTCCCGAAAGAGGACTTCTAACATAGCACGTTGAAATATAACATCAGGACCCACACCTATGTCAATCTCCATATTCTATGATCATTATCAATCTCCATCACAATATAATACATCTATGACAATCTCCACGCCTATTCTAGAAGTCCGCCATCACCAATCTCCATACAATTAATTTTTTACACTCGGGTATACTATACTACAGTTACTGTGTAACTCTCTCCGAATGATCACGGACTTTCACGAAAAAATAAACTATGTACGGAAACTATATAGACAGGCCTCTCTAGCCGTTTCTTTTCTTTCTCCGAATGATCACGGACTTTCACGAAAGTAGAGTACTAAAATGGAAACTACAGAGACAGGCCTCTCTAGCCGTTTCTTTTCTTTCTCCGAATGATCACGGACTTTCACGAAAGTAGAGTACTAAAATGGAAACTACAGAGACAGGCCTCTCTAGCCGTTTCTTTTCATTTACAATCATGGCAGCGTGCGGAACAGAGCTTGCGTTGTTCCAGCTGACACGGAACGTCTTCCTCATCGTCAATGATGATGACCTGGAGCTCGTCCAAGAAGAACCGCAGGAGGTGAATTTTTTTTACCGCTATCAGGCTGGACTGTATTGACACGGTTGTTGCAGGGGAAAGAGCCCAAAGTCGATTTCGGTGTGTACATCTCTCATGGATAGAGCACAACTTCCCTTACTGCTGCGCACTCGAAAAGGACAAGTCGGTACTGTCGTGTATCTACTAACGCATCTGGGTTACAAGCGTCTAGTCCGTCATTCATAATCCAGCCGTCGTCCATTAGAGAATATCCGCGTCCATAATCTAAAGACCTATTCCATTTTCCACATAACAGTATTAGCACCAAATTCAAAAAGACAATCATAGTATACATAAACATAGCTTGTTTCCTGCAAGAGAGAAGCGGTCAACAGTTTTCAATGATGCCGGCAAGACATCATGATGTTCCAAAAATATCAAATCCGTATCGCTGATCAGTATTCTTAATCCATAATATTCGTTGTAAGTCGTCATCTAAAGAATGATGTATCTCAGTCACGCTTTGATTGTGACTGTTCATATGAGTACCATGAGGATCTTGAAGTACATGGGTTCATACGGCCCCTAGCCCCGGGTTAAGCGGAATTAGACACAAGTTACGAAACGTAGCGCCATAGATCTTGCACGCTACGTTCGTATTTTGCTATCAGCATGCGATATGTTTCGCCAAATTTGAGAAACTTTGAGTGGAGGCGCTTGGTGGAATAGCCCTGTTTTATAAGTTTCTGCAACAATGTTTTGTGACGTTGATTAAAATCATCACATTTAACACAGGATCTAGCAAATGCTACTAAGCGAGATATGTATACGCCATATGCAGGTCCCACTGGAATATTACTATCCAGAAAGGGATAGTTTACGATGTCGAAATTGTAATCATCTCTTTTGTCATAAAGTCGACGAGAGAGAATGCCCGCTTCATTTTTATAGAGATAGAGATCTAAATAAGATGTGCCTGTAGGGCTATCTGTAGTTTCCTTCAAATCCAGTGAAGGTGGATATATATCCTTCACTGCGTCATTTATATAGCGATTATCCACAGCGAGAAGATCGTCTATATAGCGTTTGGTGAATGAGAAGGAACGGGCTTTGAATGGATCGGTTTTTGAAAGCGCCTGCATATAGTCATATTCATAAGAGAACAGATACAGGTCGGCCAACAGGGGTGCACAATTAGTACCCATTGGAATACCTATATCCTGCTGATATATTGTGTTGCCAAATTTCACATAGATATTTTTAATGAGAAATTCAAGCAACTCTATAAACAAAGAAACATCCCATAAATGATATCTCTTGTATGTAGTCGAGCTAAAGAATGCTTTATGGCTTCCGACATTAATATATCTACGATCAGTTTTCTTGAACACAGATACTATTAATGAACTTAGACGGTCAATAAGGTCCTGATGAGGGATTGTAGTATAGAGAGTCGAGAAATCCCATGTGGATACATGTCTGTACGGTATGTGACCTTTAGCATCAAGTTCTTCCGTAAGACATTTTGAGTTTTTCAATATCCACATACATTCAACGCCAGAGTTCTTAGAAATAGTGGCGCGATACCTTTCCCAAAATGCTTTTACCTCCTGAAGGGCCCTCGTCAATAGGGTTGAGAGAAGCTTGGTGGTGCAGCTTCTAGAACCAGCTATGAATCTAGCTTTGTATGGTGATTTATGCATTTTGGGAGTCCAGTATATTTTTGGTATGTCGTTATGATTGGTTGGGAGACGAATACCTCTTTCCCTGAGAAACTTTTTGTGATTGTTAAATAAATCTTCCAGAGTAAATGCAGTTTGGAAGTAAGTAGACGTATTTGATGAAGATATGTCTACATTCAATTCTTTAACCAGCACCTGGTAATAGTAATATTTACATATGAATATTATATTATTCGGAGCTTTGTCTGCTGGGACTATGACGAATTTACTCTGGGGATTTGCTAGAACTTCTTGCGAATTGAGGTTTCTCAGAACTTGTTTTGCTTGGGGAAGATTACTTCTGTCAATATGGCGGATTGTTTCAACGACCTTGCTCTTGGTGAGGTCCAGCCAATCAGCGAGTACTGTAGGTTCAACTTTTTCTCGCTTAGACCAATCAATAACGTACTGTTCCAATGCAGACAGGACTATCTTCTGGTCGGCCTTCAAATTTATTCTTCTTGGCTCTCTATATTTAGGTCCCTTCATCAGGAGTAATTTCAGATCCTTATCACTCAACACATCAAGGTCACCAGTCACAATATGTTTGCATGGTGTATAGATAAAGTCCGACGATTCACAATCACAACTATAGCCTCCTGACGTGTATAAGTTCCAGTCAAACTCCTGGACAGCATTGGAGTAATTGAATATTTTGGTGGCTATAGATTTAGTGTACTTATGAAATGCAAGGAGGTTCTGTGAACTTAAAATAGTTTGGTACAGCGTTGCGTACCTCTGGATCATTCAGGATTCGAGGTAAATTAATGATGTCCAGTCCTTTATCTAAGTAGTTGAGTTTCAAGAAAAGCCGATCTTGAGAGGTTTCGATTATGTTCACTGGACGATACAACCGAAATACGCTATATCTTGACATACTTTAATGATTTTTGATGGTATTATATTTCCTGAAGACGCAGATTGTTGTATATCTCTGGCTATTTGATCTAAAGCTCTCAGAGGTAACGCATACAGAACTGTACATAAGCTATGTATACTATTGGGTGTGTTAGTTAAACCCACTAAGTAATTTAAAGTGATATGATCGTGAATCATCGAACTATTATACTTTCGCCAACCATGGCTGCGTTGTCTCCGTTGATGGGATTTAAATAGTTGGGTAATGTTGGATATATTTGAACGGCGGTTTGTAGCATTGCCGAACCCACTGACATTATCATTTAAACCAAACGGAAACACTGATCCAAGTTCTAGCATCCAGAATAATTCCCGCTCTCGGATTTTTCTCTCAAATCCAAAAGGGGAATCCGTAGTAGATGGATAGACGACGTCTATGATCTGAATACTAAAGTTATCCCAGCCGTGGTCGGGTCCAGAAAAATGCCTACCTATAAGCAATTGCTTTTTCCTCACGGATTTTCTGTGACGGTTCACCCTAAGATGGAGTCTTTGGGTGGTCTTGCCAACATACTGTTGACCACACTTCTTACAGGAAACTAAATAAATACAGTTTGTAGTAGAACAACTAAGATAAACATACGAGTTAACAGAATATGAGTTACCAGTTAACGCGGAACTAAATGAAGCTGAAGTATTAAAGAGTGGACACGTGAGACATCCACGATGTCCACACTTAGAAATTTTGAAATTATTACATGTAGAATTCGGTGCTAAACAATCATCAAGCGCAATATTACAAGCTTTGATGTCGTGGCCTTGCTTTGCTGTCAGAAATATATCTATCATTTGGATTGAAAAAGGTCTTAGTGCATTTCGAACTATTAGAGACTCGGCCGAGAAACCTGCACTAAGGTTCCTCGGGTCTGTCTTCATATTTTTTCTTATAGTTGTGCTCATTATGTTTGTTGGGTGTGCAGGGGCCCGGCCTCGGGGACAACTTGTCCACCAGCAGAATCCAGGCATACACAGGTTAAAATTACAAGCGTCTAGTCCGTCATTCATAATCCAGCCGTCGTCCATTAGACAATATCCGCGTCCATAATCCAAAGACCTATTCCATTTTCCATATAACAGTATTAGCACCAAATTCAAAAGACAATCATAGTATACATAAACATAGGCTTGTTTCCTGCAAGAGAGAAGCGGTCAACAGTTTTCAATGATGCCGGCAAGACATCATGATGTTCCAAAAATATCAAATCCGTATCGCTGATCAGTATTCTTAATCCATAATATTCGTTGTAAAGTCGTCATCTAAAGAATGATGTATCTCAGTCACGCTTTGATTGTGACTGTTCATATGGATACCATGAGGATCTTAAAGTACATGGGTTCATACGGCCCCTAGCCCCGGGTTAAGCGGAATTAGACACAAGTTACGAAACGTAACGCCATAGATCTTGCACGCTACGTTCGTATTTTGCTATCAGCATGCGATATGTATCGCCAAATTTGAGAAACTTTGAGTGGAAGCGCTTGGTGGAATAGCCTTGTTTTATAAGTTTCTGCAACAATGTTTTGTGACGTATTCCCACATTACCACGGCAACGATATCCCCAGCACTACGATCACCGGTGGGATCGACGACAACAGTGGTGGGCCTCTGAACGCTTGGCCTTGTATGGAGGTGTCTTCTACGACTTGACGACCCTGTTATCCTGTCTCAATCTACCCTCTCCATCACCTATCCAGTCACCCCAACGTCAAGTCTACCATCTGACACTCAACAACACTATCAACACCTCCACCACTAACCTGCCTCCTACGGAATCTGTGCCTTCAACGGAATCTCTGCCTTCTACGGAATCGGTACCTACTAGACGCCCTACGACACCCACTAGAAAGAGCAGTGTACCGATCGTACATCGTAGATCCTCTACTCCACCAGTGACATCGACGCCTTTGACGGGAAGAGGTCCCAATCCGGTGACAGGTGTAGCAGTACTCACGGTCGACAGTATTCCCACATTACCACGGCAACGATATCTCCAGCACTACGATCACCGGTGGGATCGACGACAACAGTGGTGGGCCTCTGAACGCTTGGCCCAACACACCAAATAAAAATGGATCCACGATGGCAGCATCCTTTCACGTGTCTCATCGGTGGACCGACCGGCACGGGAAAAACATACTCAGTTCAATGTCTCATCGGGGAACCAGCCCTCATTTCTCCTTCCGTGGCCCACATCCTTTGATGTTATGGAGCTTGGCAGCCTGTGTATGAACTTATGGCCCGGATTCCTGGACTCACCTTGGTGGAAGGATTACCCCCAGAAGCGGACTTGGCCCCGGATACTTTAGTGGCAGTGGATGATCTTATGGCCGAAACGGATGAGCGAGTGACCCGGCTCTTTACCAAAGACAGTCATCATCGCCGGTTGAGTATCATCTACATCGTACAGAATCTGTTCAGTAAAAACAAAGAGCATCGCAGTTTGAATGCTCAGTATGTAGTGTTGTTCAAAAGCCCCAAAGACGCATCACAAATTATGCACCTGGCGAAACGGATTCACCCTAAAAACACTGCGTTTGTTCGGGAAGCTTTTGAAGATGCCACCCAGGAGGACCACGGTTACCTACTCATCGACTTGAAACAAGGGACACCCTCAGCACTTCGATTGCGGACTCAGATTTCCAGACGGTGTACACACCCAAATAAGAAGACATTCCGTTCATCATCATGGTGTACAAGACCCGGAGAGGCTTTTGTACATGTGAAAAATAATACATCCACAGTGGCTTCCCCCTAGCTGGAGAGGGTGTTTGATGTTGGGGTATAATAAAAGAATTAATACAACATCATGGTTGACTTTTGTCTCATTAGTTGTACATGCTGTCTGCACGAGTACGGAAGCACGCCCCGACGCTCCGTGTATTGAAGACGGCCCCGCCCGAGGTGGTTCGAACCATTGTACGTGGCGCAGACCCTGACCTTGTGTGGCGTTCGAGTGAAGTCGCTCATAATGTGTTAAAAGGGAATGTTTCACTCAGTCCCCTGCAGAAAGGAAAATTGCAACGGCACAAGACGCGTCTACGAACGCTGGCGAAGAAGAAAGAGAGTGTCAAGAAAAAGAAACAAGTGCTACAGAAAGGTGGATTTCTCGGTGCACTACTCGCGCCATTAGCAGCTTCCGTACTGGGGCCACTAGTAGGGTCCATCTTGGGTCGCTAGCATGGAACATACGAAAAAATGATGCTGATGGAACCTCGGCTGTTACAAAGTATGCAATCACCCTATCCTGTTCTGCCACGGTGCAACAACTTCAGTCCACAACATACATACTCCAGCGCCGACTACCAGATCACGAGAAAATTCAACTGTTCCATCAGACCCTGAATCGGTACAAGACGTTTATGGACCAATATAGAGGTAGTAGTAGTAGTCCAACACCATCACCACCGCCACCGCCATCTTCATCACCTCAGCTCGAAGATGAATTGTTGGCCAGTGTCCCTAAGGTGTTCAAGACCAAGGTTCGTTTATTGTTGAACCGGGTGAAACAGAATCCTGATATGGGCTGGACCGACCAGGGAGAACTGCTTATTTAAAACCAAGTGGTCCCGGGGTCCCATATCACCGATCTGATCAACGATACGGTACGTTCACCCAAACACTCTAATCCACCGGGTTGGGAAGCCTTTGCTCAGGCGTTGAAAGACACACACGTCCCTCAAGAATTGGTGGGGAATCCTCAACGCTGGCTGTGGATGCAATCGCCGGATCGACTCCCACCTTCTTGGGAACCAGAGACACCCCCCTCCCCCAAACACCGTCACGGCAGGCACGTTCTTTTCACCCCTATTCGAGATCTAAGACGGGTAGCAAGCCACCGCGACGATCACGACGCCGGATACAAGCGCCCAAGGGCTGGGAGAAGTATTAAAATCAACAGTAGCAGCAGGAAAGCTCAGTCATCATGTTTTACCTCACGTTATCCAGTAACAGTTCGCTCGATGTTTTTCATGACAACACCGTGGCCAAGTACGTGACCCATTTCCCGCAACCGTTGCATTGACCTGGACGTTGGGAATGTGGACTCGTGGATATCCAATACCCTTACTCGTGGTACAACGTGCGAGCCAATGAAGTGTGGTACGAGGTGACCTACGAAGGAAAAGTAACCCGACTGAACCTACCCGAAGGCCAATAAGATACCTCCAATGAGCTCATGCAAGGACTGAGAAGTCTGTTGCATTATAAGTCTCTAAGAAGGTCACGAATACTTCAAAACTCATCAAATCCTAATCCTAATCGAAATTACGATGGATATGAAGGACTCTACGTCTACTCGGACGTGGCCGGCAGCCACATTGTCGGAGATGTCAACACACCTCTGTTACGAGTGATCCTCATTAGAAACAAGTATGGAGATCCAGTCACCCAGAGTTTCAACCACATATTCTACCTACCCGTACGATAGACCGATACCAAGACTATCACGGTGGATATAAGAGATAACACGGGACGCCCGGTCGCATTCGAACGAAGGAAAGTGGTGCTGACACTTCATTTCCGACAAGCACGTTCTCCCCACTTCGTATAATGTACGTGTCTTACCAGAGCCATACGGCCAGCTATGCAGACTATTACAAGAAACAAACAGGAGGTGGAGGTCAGGTCTTTAGCGGTGCGAGCATGCAATGAGGTCACGGGCAGGGGAACATACTCGGAAGCATCGTCAAAACGTTCTTACCCTTGGTTACGCGTGGAGTAAAAGCAATCGGCAAACAAGCGGTACGCAGTGGACTGCAAGTCGCCGGTGATGTCTTGGGTGGTAAGGCTCCCCGACAAGCCTTGAAACGCCGAGTTCAAGAAGCGGGAGGCATCTTAGTGGCCAAAGCACAACGCACCGTAGAGAATAAAAGACCTGCACCATTGAAACCACGCACCAGTCGACGATCGACCCAGCGACGACGCACACCCCAGAAGAGAGACATCTTTGCATAATGGCATTCATCCACTCCGAGTCGTGTCTGTCTATCAACAGTGAATTGGATTTGTGGACTATTCCACCCACACAGCCCCACTGTACTACAGGGATAAATCCGGGGATATGGATGCGATCACCATTGTCAATGGAGGGTTCACGACACGCAAGACCTGTTCCTGCAAGACCGCTACCTGATGAATGGTGTATCCTTCAGGATCCATCAAGTTGATCCGGTCCCCAGAGATAGCCCCAATTACAAGATCATCATAAAAGAAGCAGCCCTGTATGTCCGTACCGTGGATTTACAACAGGGAGTGTTGGTGAGTCACATGGAAGCTTCGAAAAAAGCAGCCCTGTATCCAATCCGTCGCGTACAGACCAAGGTGTTCTCTGTCCCAGCCGGTACGATGATGGCCAATAGAGAACATTTACTCCTAGGTGATCTACCTAAACGACTTACCCTTGGGTGTGTGACCAGCACCAGTTTCAATGGACAGTGGGATGAGAATCCGTTCTACTTTCAACATTTCAACATCAACTTTGTGGCATTGCACGTGACCGGCCATCAAATCCCAGCCCGTCCGTTACAACCGGATTTTGGTAACCATCAATATGTGCGGAGCTACCTGAACCTGTTTACAGCCACAGGACAAAACAATCAGGACGAAGGAAATACCATCAGTTGACGAGATTTTGGCCGTGGGTACACCTTGTTTTCTTTCGACCTCACCACTACCTTGGAACACGATCATCAGCTGGCCTTGCTCAAGAAAGGAAACTTAAGGTTGGAACTACGTTTCACCGTAGCTCTACCCTCTATAATTAGCGTGATTTGCTACGCCGAGTTTGACAATGTCATCACAGTGGATCAGCAAAGAAACGTCCTGTGTGACTACGCCAGCTAGAGTCATGGGTACAGAGCAGTTCATCGCCATACTCCAGCGGGATCCCCTGGTACCCTTTCGAGGTGTATTTCCACGTAATGTCTTTCCGACCACGCCATCCATTCCGGCGGCCTACATCATGAATACAGACCCTCGTACTCGACCGGGTGAACATTGGGTGGCTGCATACGTGGACGCCCTGGGCCAACGAGAATACTTTGATTTCTACGGACTTGCAGCTGTTCATCCCGATTTGACCCAGTTCATGGACGAATCTACTACAGTCTGGCGCTGGAATACTAAAAGATTACAAGGACGCTTGAGTAGTGCATGCAGACAGTACTGTGTGTTTTATCTCACTCATAGGAGTAGAGGACATTCTATGCAAACGATCGTACAGATGCTTGCTGATTATTCTCAAGCCGAAGACTGTGATGTACTCGTATATGACTGGGCTGCCTCGCGTTTTAATGTTCATGTCCCATTTCGCTGGTTGTCTTAATTTATTCAATGCAGTTTGTTTGTTCTGACGTTGTTGTTCACTGAATAAAAAAAGTTGAGATTTCAAAAAAAAATCTGTCTTGTGTATTCATAATGCCCAATGTGGGACATGTCTTAATGAACTGAGAAAAAATGTATTACATGCAATCCCGCACACTTCCGGATAACCGGCGCCATTCATCGCGCAGGCGTGCGGCCGGGCTCAGTGGAAACACACACACACACACACACACACACACACTCGCACACACACACACACACACACACACACACACAATATAGTGTGAACACTAACACACTAGTTGAATTTCTAATATTTATTAACAATACGGTAGAATGAACATAGAATGGTAGTAATGTCTGAATGTTCAAGCCAACAACACTTGTTTGAAGACTTCTCTGTCTTTATCTCACCGGTGCTTGATTATGAAGTCCGCAATCATCTCACGTGGAATTCTCGATGGACAGGCGGCTTGAAATCCTCCACGACTTGTGTCTCTCTGATGTAGTGTAGCGCCTCATTCATCAGCACGTCTGGTAGTTCCATGTCGTCTGTACACGTACACGGGTATAGCGGATTGCAAGGACAGCCTGGACATGCTACTATACACAAGTGTAGAATGCGTTGTCTAAGGTGATCCCGGTTGGTTTCCATGTAATTTCTATAGATATACTCATACACCTGGCCATGCAGGGCTTCAGAAATCTCCCCTGTCAGGTCTTGAAGTTTCCTCCCCGCAGGTAATTGCAGCGCGATACCCTCAGGTAAGGGATACCACGTGTATTTCTTCAACCACCATCTGCGAATATGCACCAGCACCATGTTGTTGAACACAGAATAGCTCAGGAACATGTCGTCGCCCGCAGTTAACATTTTGCCCTCCTCAGCCTCAATCAGCGTCTCGACGGGTCTGTAAATTGCCTGTACTTTTGCCGATGTCTCAAGAGTCAACGCGATATGCTTAGGTGGTTTGTTGTTCCAACCTGGTGCATTAAAGTGCACTTGTTCATCTTTCACGGTTACAGTTACATAGGGGGTCAGCTCCCAAGTGAGAATCCGCGCCGGATCCTGCTGGATGCTAAAAAATGCTCGGTAATATCATTCATGAAATCATTCACCTGCTGCTGAGTAATTTCAGTCATCATGGGCTCTTCCCCCGCTTCCTGAGGTTGTGATAAGGGTGATAGTCCTGGGGTTAGTCCTGGGGTACCTTTGGTAGGTGGACCGGTCTCTTCGTGGGCACGTTTGATACCTGATGCTGGATCTTCGGTGAAATCTATGAGTAACATTTTATCTTCTGTTTCCTCGGGTTGAAATAGGGCCGCTATTCCTTCATTTCCTGTCTTCCTCAGTGCCTCCAGGAAGGCCTGAAATGCTAAGAGACCACGGCGTGGTATCAGGTCGATAAGGCATCTGTTTCGTCGCGTCCTGGTCTTCTCCGCCATGATATCTTCACCACAGTGTTTAGTGATTATCTTTTCCACCATCACCAGATCAAATATATCGGCCACATGCTCCATCTCATCAACGAGCTTGATACGGTGCTGCAGAAGCTTAGCTCGGTCGGATGAATCCATGGCTCAGGTAGATCTGATAGAATTCAGGCAGGCAGGTCAGCTAGGCTCAAATAGGTAGAAAATCCCGGTATCGAATGAAGCAATGCCGTACTGCTGACTTTTTATAACCCAACATACAAGTACCCGGATGTACAAGGACCCGTATGTAGGCGCGGACGTCATGGACATGTACCCGGATGTAAACAGATGTAGATCACAAGAACCCGGACGTAGGTCAGCCTACCGTAGGTACCCCAAGTCCCCGACCGATTAGGATGAATGGACGGAGTACAATTGCCTGTAACACACGAAGTAGGACAAGCGACCGGCTGTAAAACAAGTCTGTACACGCATTCCTATCATGGACTGGATGACCCAGATATCGAATTACAAGCGTATAGTCCGTCATTCATAATCCAGCCGTCGTCCATTAGAGAATATCCGTGTCCATAATCCAAAGACCTATTCCACATTCCATATAACAGTATTAGCACAAAAGACAATCATAGTATACATAAACATAGGCTTGAGATGCGGTCAACAGTTTTCAGTGATGCCGACAAGACATCATGATGTTCCAAAAATATCAAATCCGTATCGCTGATCAGTATTCTTAATCCATAATATTCGTTGTAAAGTCGTCATTTAAAGAATGATGTATCTCAGTCACGCTTTGATTGTGACTGTTCATATGAGTACCATGAGGATCTTGAAGCACATGGGTTCACACGGCCCCTAGCCCCGGGTTAAGCGGAATTAGACACAAGTTACGAAACGTAGCGCCAAAGATCTTGCACGATACGTTCGTATTTTGCTATCAGCATGCGATATGTATCGCCAAGTTTGAGAAACTTTGAGTGGAGGCGCTTGGTGGAATAGCCCTGTTTTATAAGTTTCTGCAACAATGTTTTGTGACGTTGATTAAAATCATCACATTTAACACAGGATCTAACAAATGCTACTAAGCGAGATATGTATACGCCCTGTACAAGTCTGTACATGTATAGACTCGGATGTAAAGATGAATGGACGGAGTACATCATACGATTAAAAGACCCGGATGTAAAACAGGTCAGTACATTCCTATTATTGAATCATATGTCTCCCGGATGTAGGTCAACCATACCCAGGTCACGCCCGATTCACGCCTACCGAAAGTGACGTCATACACCTGTAGTACCCGAAGAAACTTTTTTGGACGATTTTTTGGCCAGATTTTTCTTTTTTTTCTTTTTGTGTTTTCCTCGCAAAACTGCGTGATAAATTAGTATATAATAATCTGATTAAAATAGCGTTTGCCCACTTTTCCTCGCAGAAAAGTAGGAATTGTTAAGAAAAACGGCGAACACATCACTTTTTTGGTACCCCCATGGTCGCCACTTTGAATTTTCGCATGATCCTCTGCTCTGGGGTTAAATAAATAGGCCCATAATGACAGGCAATATGACGGAGTGTCAACTCTCAAGTTTTTGTCGTTCCGGAAATAGGATAGAAGGTCTGGAACGGTTAAGGTCCAGAATCCCTATAGCGATAAGATTTTTTATATCTTATTAGTTTTTGCTTCAATAAATTGCATTAAATGTAATCACCAACAACAGTTAGAATGTTTGGGTCGGACCGACCCAATAATGTTGGGTCAATGGGCTTCCGACCCAAAAAATACTAGTCAGATATTTTGGGTCAACTATTTTGACCCAACATTATTAGGTCGCCGCTGTTTGGGTCGCTCCCCGAGACTGCTATATAAATTCTCTCAAGGTAGCACATTGGGCTCTGAAGTCATCTCTCAAGTACACACTTAAATCATATCAAACCCTACTTCGTAGGTCTTGTGACGTTAGTCATACTGCCATGTTGAAATCTGCAAATTCGAATATATTTTATAGAATGTGTGGGGAACTAAAACAAGTGAAATTATCACTAACAGGTCCATAATGGTGTATATCTTACAACTTTTAATAAAGTAGTATCAGTGCTCTAATATCTCAATTTGTGTTTTTAGCATTTACTTTTGGATAGGTGTTTGCCGAGAAACAGCTTGACATGGAACACATGGTCATACTGTCATTATAAATAACAGTCATTTCACCGTAACTATAATTCCTTCTGTCATGCTTAGCGCCTTATATTGTATCTAAAACTGGCATAAGAGTACACTGTTGTTTCCACCATGGTCGCCACTTTGAATTTTCGCATGATCCTCTGCTCGGGGGGTTAAATAAATAGGCCCATAATGACAGGCAATATGATAACGTACAAACTCACGGAGTGTCAACTCTCAAGTTTTTGTCGTTCCGGAAATAGGATAGAAGGTCTGGAAGGGCTAAGGTCCAGAATCCCTATAGCGATAAGATTTTTTATATCTTATTAGTTTTTGCTTCAATAAATTGCATTAAATGTAATCACCAACAACACTGTTAGAATGTTTGGGTCGGACCGACCCAATAATGTTGGGTCAATGGGCTTCCGACCCCAAAAATACTAGTCAGAAATTTTGGGTCAACTATTTTGACCCAACATTATTAGGTCGCCGCTCTTTTGGGTCGCTCCCCGACCCAATCTTCTTGGGTTCAAATCTTGGTGATTAGCTTTGACCCTTGGACAACTAGTTTGTTACTCCTACCACATAATAATAAAGACAATTGTTTAACATATCAGTGATAAATTTATTCACCTTCCATTGTTGAAGATAACATCTGAATCCATTGTAGAAATGCTTACAGAAACTGGTATGATTTAACATTTAGAATATTAGTGATACACCATAATATCTCAATATACTTGTTCAACATGCAAATTATTGCAGTAAGCTTACATAAACCTGGAAATATAAGCTTAGCTATAAAATATGTACATGTATTTGCCTTCATTAGGCTCCTTTCAATATTGAATGTGCAGGGAAGCATAATCTATGTTGGCCCAGATGTAATTCATGGTTGGTGAAAATTAAGTGTGTTTCTCGTCCTCTATCACATTGTTTTACAGTGAAGGGAACTAAATCATACAAAATGTTGAAGGACACCATGTTGGATCTTCAGCAATAGGAGAGATAAAAAACATAAATTCCTACGAAATAGGCTACCATTTTGCAAATTGTCCGGTAATGAGTCTGTGAGTGAGTCAGTCAGTCCATCCGGATCCTTTCGTTGGCAAAATAAGGAGAACCGTTGACATTAGAACCTTGATTTTGGGCATGAACGCGCATTAGGGCAGTGTTACCAGTAAGTTCTGACCGAATTCTGATAAAAATTTGATTTATAATTATTTTTATATTATTTATTGATGGCTCTGACAGCGAGTGCACTGTCATGCCCATCAGGAACCCTTAATTGGCTGCATGTTTCACTGTGACGTTTGAAGGTTCCCTGATACGGCATATCAAATTGGACACACTTCGTAAAATCACTAAAGTTAAGCGACTTTGAGCCCGCTCGACTTAGATGAGTGACCTCGTGCTGTACTGCTGGGCTGATAAGTGTCCAGGGTAATAGGAACCGAGGGCGATAATAGTTGCTAGGCTAATGACTCACCAGCGGTGACATTTGGGAAAGTTAATAGTATACCCACTGTCAATTAGAGACTGCTATATAAATTCTCTCAAGGTAGCACATTTGGCTCTGAAGTCATCTCTCAAGTACACACTTAAATCATATCAAACCCTACTTCGTAGGTCTTGTGACGTTAGTCATACTGCCATGTTGAAATCTGCAAATTCGAATATATTTTATAGAATGTGTGGGGAACTAAAACAAGTGAAATTATCACTAACAGATCCAGCAGTAACAATTGCATTTCCAAATAGGACACAGTCTCCTGATCTACTTTCGGTGACATAATCAGATCGACCACATCAAGCAACTGTAGAAGTACACCACAGTGTTCGTCGTCAGCAGGGACACGGTCACCAATAAGCAGAGGCATCTTTCTCAGAAGGCACCAATAGTACAACATAATTTTGCTATTTTTGATTAGAACGATGATGTTCTATTTGGTATTCTACGTGGATTTATTAAAAATCTATGAGAACTCAGACATGAAGGTACACCTCCCCCCGCCCCCACCCTCAACCTTTCCCTCTTTGCCTCTCCCTCTTTCCCTGTGCCTAACCCACCAAGGACTGCTGGCTGTACTTGTTTCCTCTTGGCATTATCAAGAAAAAAATGGAAATAATTTTTGTTTTGTTTTGTTTTTTTTCGCTCTACTCTGCATCATTGAGTCGGACACCACGTATTGATCGATCGAGCACCGACCGCCGTCTACTTTCTCAAGCATTAAAGAGAACAAACAGCATTTCGGGAACATAGGCACCATGTGATTTTTTCTTGTAGTGAAGACCAGTGAAAGAATAAAAGTGGATTTACAAATAAACAACAAAAACAACAGCACCTTCTATTAAACGCCGTAGCTAACCTAAACAACAAAATGTTGAATGAGCCACAGACGTTTAAGTCATGATGCTACGAATGTAGGATACCTACCACGCCTCCGCTTTTTTGGCTGTTGGTCTTTATCAAACGACATCACTTTCCCCTTCGACTTTCTTGTGTGGTTGCTCCGAGCCTGCACGAATGTCTTGTCTGGTTGAAGTTCGGTCGATGGCGGAATTTATCGGAGGATAAGAAAATGGGCAAAACAATGATACAATGACGTTACTGGGTGATCTTCCTCCCTCTGAAAAGCCTAAATTTAACACAGATGTAATTGAAAAAGACTTTGAAAAAGGCTAGTTCAGCTCTGATTTTAACACATAATTTGAACGGATTGAGAAATTTTAATGAGTTCTCCTTCTTTTGTTGTTTCGGCTAGCGTCGTCACTCAATGGTTCACTTTTCTCATAACCAATAAAACGACTGTTGTGGGCAAGATCTAGTGTTGCTCTAGATGGAAATATGACGCAAGAAAACTCGATGATGAAGCCGAGATTGATTTTATTCAATCTTCCAAGTTCCAATAATACAAGTATACGCATTTGAAACAATAACCAGCAGTAGGTCACAATCAAAGTTCTTTGTAGACAGATCGTATAGTCTAAATAACAAGTCATGATGTTATATGACTTCTGAGACAGAACGCCAACTGTCTCAGGAGACCAAGATGGTAAAGTCTAACTAGTGTACTATACATCAAACTTTTATATGATAGAACAAACAAGCCACTTGACACAGCCTAGTACCAGCCTCTAATTTCACACGACTCAAACACTTAATTAGGGATCTACCGGAATGACAACTTGCTCGCTGGTCATTAACTATGCACAGCTGTGGACTCTTTCCATCACTCTGCTACTGTACAAACACTTATCTGTTTGAAAGCTTTACTAATCCAAGATATTTCATTTTTATATATACAGCGTAAATTGGCTTACTATTCAAGTCTACAATTAAAGTATACCCTTGGCCTGATGTGTCAAATCTCTTGTCTGTACCAGTTACCATTTATCGTTATCAGCTACCTTAAATTGTCGGTGTTTCCTGACCACTTCAAATGCATAGAGCGGGTCAGTTTCCTAGCTTCTATCCAAATAGCAGAGATACGCCCCCAAACTCTAACATACTATAGTGTATGAAATTACAATAAACTTTCCAAAACTGATTTAGATAAATGTAAAAACTCAAATAGATACATATATGATTTTCTATATAATAACCTGATCAAAATATAAATGAGCGTAAAACCTTCATTATCTCATTCGATAGTTTACATACCTCCGTTACCACAAGTTAATTGTTAGTTCTCCCAACAACAATTAACTCATATACTATCAATCAATATATAGCAAATATCATATGGCATCGTGCAGGAAATAAGGACTTATAATAGAACGGTTACAATTTAAAAATCAAAAATGGATATATCGGATACCAAAGAATAAAAAAATGAAAAGATCAATTGACATGTTCCAAATGTTATATTAGCAAGACAACAAAAGCAAAATTATCAAATCATGAATCACTACTAGGTTAAAATAAGCCATTAAAAGGATGGTCAGGGAAATATGAAACCAAATAAATGTTTTTAAGGCGTGCACTCCTCTAACATTCACTTGAAATTTCACACACCCTCCCTACCGGAAGTTAAATGTCCATCTTGCAGGGATGACATTTAACTCACGTTTCAAATACAATGTCAATTTACGGTTGAGAAACATTGAATTTTAAAAAAACGCGATTATACCACCATGCTTAATATGCAGTTACACGATTACATAAATCAATGCTTGTATTTAATAAAGACATTTTATAATCAAATAAGATGCAGGATTCAAACAATATTCAATCCTGAATCTCACACAAAGGGTTAGCCGCTAAAGATAAACTTTAACCTCAATTTAAAACATCAAACTTGGCAATCGATGTTATAGGCAAGATAACAGATAGTTCCATCTGTCTTGTACGTCTGACGAATCAACATTAATGTGAAAAGTACATTCCTATATACATCCAAACGTTTTGAACCATCGTTAACACCTCAAGAAAATGACATTTCAAAGATGTCCATGAAATACCATTTATCGATCTAAAATGTTTGCCTTCCCGAAATGCGATAAAATGTATCTGGGTCTTTTACTCAATACAATTAAGAATGCAGACATTAGGTTTACCGAAAATTAAGCATTAGCTGATCAGGTTAACATTCAACTTCAGAAATCAAAGTGTAACATCTTTATGGGCCTCATTGAAATGGAATAGTTACTTTCCCAATATTTCAAACAAATTTTAACCACACACAATACAACACAATAGACACACGCACACAAAACGAATATGTACCTACGTCACTTCAACTGACAGCTGCCGGTCAGGATTCTCTCTTTAACTCATTCCAAGGATGTAATGTTACTCATTCAGAAGTCTAGATATATTGACCTACAATCTGGATGCAATACGTAATGCAATTGAAATAAATCGCTATTACTCGTTAATTTTACCAGCTCGTCATTTAATATCCTTACACACTCAATCTGAGCACCCTCAAAAGTTAAATCAGAACGATATCGTATCTTCCACCACTAGTCGATTATTTATCACCACGCTTATCTAACGTGTCAAAATCTCATCGCTTGCCGATTCTTTAGTTTTTAAACCCTAATCACGCACAGCGGCATCGCTACAGGCATGGGCCGCATCGCGCCCTGAATCAAAATCTGATTCCACGTCTGAACAAAATTCAGTTATTCATCAAAATGCTAGGTCAAATTATCGTTAGTCAAAATGAAAGACTCATTTGCACCTATGCTTAATCAAAACTTTTCGTTAACCACTCAACGTTTGCAACTGGTCATAACGTTAACACTGTTTATATTGACCCTAACAAACAAAATAACAACGCGCAATATTCAACTCATACCACTACAGGGCATCTCAATATTATTGCAACAAAAAAAAATATTCACCACAGACACAATTATTCTGTGGTTATGTCTCAAACAGTATTCCATAACTGTCACTCAAGTATCGGATTTCTCTAGCATCGCCTGTGCTAATGTAATATACAGTAGTTCATCCGCAAGGATTAACATTTGGACTTTACGTGTTACTCAAAATGAAAGCTAGAGATTCATGGTTAACTTGGACACAATATGTATTACACTTACAAAGTTATCAATACGCGTTAATTGAAACCAATTTGTCATCCACTATCTTAGATTTATATCTGAGGATCCAAAATAAACAACCAATCACAAAACTTCACGACATCCAGGCTCTCATAGCCGAATCGGGAATTATGAAGGTTCGTCAATGAATACGAACAGGCTTCCATAGTGTCTACTTCAAGCCACTAGTACTCTACATGTACTCAGTGAATCTCAGGACATGTCGATCATGTACGCGATAATTCTAGTTCTATTTAGCCAATATTACGTTACGTGTTTTAGCCTACCCGCTAACTCATTTATGGCAACTAATCGCGATAACATCCTAATAACATAAAAATCATTGTGGAACTACTTCACAATATTATCGTACAAACTTCAGAGGCTAGATTTATCAATCTGCAATTTACTAAATTTACCAGTCACAAAGGAATTCATATAATCTACCAATTTCACCATTGGGCATGCAGTATTATCCATACTTAAACAAAACATGCACAATATACGAGAGATGTCAACAATTCATATAAGGCACGATTATGGCATATATATAACATGATTGTTCAATACATGTTACCAACCTGATTGAGGATTCAGTCCAAAATGTTCCAAGAAAGTAAATTGTCTTTGAGTTCATAAGGGCATGACCCATTCCTGTAAATTACATACTGTTCATCACACGCTCTATTGTCAATCAGTGGGAACTGCACAACGTCAGACAAAAAGTTCAGGGAAGTCCAGGCAGAGAATATATCACAACACAGTTATTTTTCAATCACTACGGCCATTTACCTGTTAAATGAAATGAAACAAACTGTACCTGGGGATATTGTTCCATGCAATGGACTCGGTCCAGATGTTTCTGATACGCGCTGTCACGTCACCAAAAAAGAAGAGAAACATGTCGCTGTTATAGGAAGGAACAGTTCTTCGGTCGAAATGCTGCATTGACTACACACAGAAGATAATATGAAAATACACATTTTAGTTTCGTCCGTCACTGTCGATGCTGGAACTGGATACTTCATCGATCAGTCGGTGAGCGTGGAACATGGCTCCTCGTCTGTCTGTCCGTTGGGTGCCAGGCGTGGTTGGCACCGGTCTGTGTCGTGACATCTCCCTTTGGTCGATCACTGCTGGCGTAGCCCATATCATCTCCATGACATCTCCGCCGTGAATCCAGTACCGTCCTACAGTTCTGCGTCAAATCACAGCACATTCCATAGGCCCATTTTCACCTATTTTGAAACACAAAGTGCCAAACGCAATCGTTTGCAGCACGCTGTCAAAGTCCACAAGAACTACGTGATGGTAGATTGGAGAAACGTTGAGAAGTCCGAGGGGCGTCTGACCGGCTCCGTCATCTTATTTCCTGCCCCACGTTGGTTGGGCGCCAATGAGAAATTTTAATGAGTTTTCCTTCTTTTGTTGTTTCGGCTAGCGTCGTCACTCAATGGTTCACTTTTCTCATAACCAATAAAACGACTGTTGTGGGCAAGATCTATTTTTGCTCTAGATGGAAATATGACGCAAGAAAACTCGATGATGAAGCCGAGATTGATTTTATTCAATCCTCCAAGTTCCAATAATACAAGTATACGCATTTGAAACAGTAACCAGCAGTAGGTCACAATCAAAGTTCTTTGTAGACAGATCGTATAGTCTAAATAACAAGTCATGATGTTATATGACTTCTGAGACAGAACGCCAACTGTCTCAGGAGACCAAGATGGTAAAGTCTAACTAGTGTACTATACATCAAACTTTTATATGATAGAACAAACAAGCCACTTGACACAGCCTAGTACCAGACTCTAATTTCACACGACTCAAACACTTAATTAGGGATCTACCGGAATGACAACTTGCTCGCTGGTCATTAACTAAGCACAGCTGTGGACTCTTTCCATCACTCTGCTACTGTACAAACACTTATCTGTTTGAAACCTTTACTAATCCAAGATATTTCATTTCTATATATACAGCGTAAATTGGCTTACTATTCAAGTTTACAATTAAAGTATACCCTTGGCATGACGTGTCAAATCTCTTGTCTGTACCAGTTACCATTTATCGTTATCAGCTACCTTAAATTGTCGGTGTTTCCTGACCACTTCAAATGCATAGAGCGGGTCAGTTTCCTAGCTTCTATCCAAATAGCAGAGATACGCCCCCAAACTCTAACATACTATAGTGTATGAAATTACAATAAACTTTCCAAAACTGATTTAGATAAATGTAAAAACTCAATAGATACATATATGATTTTCTATATAATAACCTGATCAAAATATAAATGAGCCTAAAACCTTCATTATCTCATTCGATATTTTACAGGATGTACTATGTTTTACTTCGTCAAGTTGTAGAAATTTATCTCAAGTATGAGAGAAGATTTTTAGGAAAAACCTGTTACCCTCCATTGAGGCCTAGGTTAAAAATCCTCCAGTTGCGCGGGTGGCGATCACGGCACTAATTGATAGAACAGCTGATCCTTTGTTTAGAGCCGCTGTTACTTGCGTTGTGTCTAAGAGAAATTCTCTTTTCTTGTATACGTAATACTGTTCATCTACCATCTATCATTTAAAAAAAAATAAATTTGGTGGTTATAACTTACTCGCAGAAATTGCATAGAAATGAGATAATTTTTGAGATCCAGTTTTCTTACCTTCTGTTTACATCGTTATAATCGTTTTCTCTTGCAATTTTACATTCGTATTATCCTTGATAGTCTAACTGTCTAATAGTTTTATATATCTCGGATTTGGGTGAGTGCATTGTTTTCCCCATGGATTTGCACAGTCTCTCCATCGAAGAAACGAGGGATTTTGTGGCCGACAAACTGAAACTCCCGGACTTGGCATCGATATTCGTGGGTGAGTTTTTAATGTCGACATTTTCTGTCGAACGTCATTGACTGTGTATTTAGTTACAACTTCATGTATAACCTGTGCACTGGTACAATTACTTCGAAGTTTTGTTTGTGTGTTAAAACACGAAAAAACGTCTTTTTGGTATAACAATTATTCAGTGAAGGCCCCGAAAAAAAAATCAGTTCATCCAATCAACTGATCAGTAGGCGGTCCTTCAGCCAATTAGTGAGCAGTATATAGGGATGAGTGAGTACTTTTATTATCTTCATCTTTATCCAAAAATAGCCCCATTTATAACCCCATGCACACAGAAAAAAAGATGCCCATGATCTAGCCACATATATGCAACTCAGTGTATGTAGCCACGACTGATATTTGACGATATGTCAAATATACTTCCCTCCCCCGGCACAAAGTATCTGGTTCATTCCTGCAGCTCAAGTACACGTAAATAGCACCAAGTCATGTCACTATCTTCCTATCACGTTCAAATGTTGAAAATGACAGAAGTGCAAGAAACGCTCCAATGCACATGCACTGCAAATAACACGAACAATGACTGATAAACTAATCATTTTATATGGGGCCTTCCTGAATTTAATGTATTTGATGGTTATTCTTGCTTTTATCCATTTAGAGCAAGAGGTAGATGGTTCAATAATGCTGGAATTGACGACATCAACGATCAGGGAGTTTGTCCCATCAGTGACCATCGGGAAGTGCCACAGATTTTTCAAAAGTCTCAAGGCATACCAGGAAGAGCAATCTGCTCCTTCACATGAAGACGAACCCAGATCGCCATCACCGCCGCCACCACCACCATCCCCTGGATCTCTCCTTGATCTTACGAATTTCACTACTGGACAAGCACAACTTCATTCATCAAGGGAACCTACCGGCATCAGTGTCTTTACTGGAGCCGACCACCTTCCAAGCAATTCATCGCCGAGAGAGCCTGCCATAGTCAGACCACAACCCCACCAAGAGGAAACAGTCCTGTACCGAGGGATTTCCCCATTGAGAAGCTGGTCATCCCACCAGCTGGGATAGCAATGATAAAAAGTGGAGACCCAACAGTTGCGGGGAAAACTGCAATTACAAATGCAGTTGCAACTCTGATACAAAAGTATTCTAGCTCTTCTGGGTAAGCTTTTGTTTCTAAATCTTGGTTCAACATTGCAGATGTGATCGTTTCCCGGTGCCTACTTTTTTATATCGGGACATGGACTTTTGGATATTTTCACTACTAGCATAATAATTGGGCCAAGAATCTACTTGAATTAGGGAGTTCAGCTGAAATGTCATTTTATATTATCATCTAGACAATCAAGTTTTTATCAAATTTAGTTTCGAGAGAAATATATTTCAGTTTATGAAATCGAAATCGATCAAGTATTAGCGAAGCATGTTATTTGAAAACCCCTATAAAGGGACTATCACGTGACCTGGCATGCCTGGGCTGATCTGCACCATCAACATGCAACGCCTGGAGTTCTCATGAAGATTTGAGGCTTCTATAAACACATTACAACTGGCGGCATCCTTGAATAACCGGTCCATTATATACTCAGTATGTGAATGTCCTGAATTTTTTTCATTTTTAGTTACGCCAGCTATGAAATAAAACGCACTGCTGCCTTAGCTCTTGCGACCAAGTATCCAACCCTGTAAATGGGAATGGGCATGAAGACTGCCGTGGTAAGAAAGATAATTTATTTAAGTTTTAAGTTTTAAAGTATAATGCTCCAAAAACTTTAGTTTGATTTTACTCATTGTATAGTTTCAATCTAGACTGCTAAACCTGGAATGTTTAGAAATGATCTGTTCTCTAGCTTCCAGAAAATAAAATTGTTTGTTTTCCATACTCACCATCTATTGTTGCATCAGATTCAGTATTATTTTATCTATCGAAAGGAATCTGTGGGAGTCGAGAACATTGCACCTTTTTTCTTCTACAATAATTTAAAACGATGCATGTGTTATGATTTGCAGGAAGCCTGGCACAAAGCCATTTCACAGAAGTTTTCTAACTGGAGGAAACGGGGGAAGATAGTGGACCCAAGCATGGAAAAGATGAAGGAAAAATATAAAAGGCAAGCAGCAGCTGGTCGTGGGGTTCCGGACACACCAAGTCCTAAACGGAGACGATCAACGTTTGATGAAAACCTGACAGAAGATGAGGAGCTTGAACACGAGGAAAGAAGACAGGTATGCCTCATAGTCAAGTTATGTATACATAGATAACCATATTAAGTGTTGGAAATAATTTGTGGAAGATTTTATTGGCATTTTAAACATCACTTTTTGTCTTGTATAGCCAGCTTTTCTGCTGTATCGAATGGAATTTTTGTTTTCAGATCATTGAAGAATTGCTACTTGCGCATAACAGTCATTCTGAATTGTTTTGCAGATAATACTCAGTGAACTTGCCAAGCCTTTTCGGAGTCGAAACTTGAGAGTCCTGGACAGGGAAACGCAATTCAACACACATGTATCTAAAATCTGTAAAAAAGTGTCCCGACAGATAAATGTTCTAAGGCGAATACGAAGGTATCTCTCGCTAAGCGGTCGAAAATCAGTTTATCACGCTTTCATTCTATCTTCCTTTAATTTCTGTCCATTGGTATGGCATTTTTGTAGTCAGGGCAATACTACGAAAATTGAGAGGCTTCATCACCGAGCCTTGAAATTTGTTTTTAAGGATTTTACAGGATCTTATGATGCTCTTCTCACCAAGGCAGACGCTTGTCCTCTGCATTTGCAGAGAGTTGAGCTGATAGCCCAGGAAACGTTCAAGATTTTTCATAAAACAACCCTGAATATTTACATGATTTAATCAAGGTGAAAAATACTCAATATGATTTTAGATATCATAATCTTTTAGTAGTGCCCAAGACAAGAACTACGAAACATGGACTTCAAAGCTTCCGATATCAGGTTTCTAAAATTTGGAATGATTTGCCTGACAATGCCAGAACAGAAACTTCATTTAGTGATTTTAAAAGTATTCTGAAGATTTGGTGTGGAAATAAATGTAGGTGTATAATGTGCCAAAAGTGAAGTCTAACCTCGAAGAGTACTGTGATATTTCTAAAAGCTCAGCTTATACGTCATAATCTGTAATCTTATCTAATTTGTATATAATTAATATATTTAATATTTAACATGCTGTGCAATGTAGCTATCGGTAATGGCATATATATGTAACTTATATTTTTATAAAAGGAAAAAATACGCACATAAATTGTAAATGAGTTTTAAGCACAATGTCAATTTTATTGTCTGTATGATATTCACGATTGTTTATTATTGCATGTTGTTTTCGTTTAAGTCGGTATAAAAAGCTCAATAGAGCTTATGTTGTATTTTGGCAAACAAACCGACGTTAAATAAAGTTTATCTTATCTTATCTTATCTTATCTTAACGCAGAACACGTTTCCACTGAGGAGGACACTCATTTTGGAAACAGCACCACATGCTC
Source organism: Hanleya hanleyi (assembly GCA_036873755.1). Classification (NCBI taxonomy): domain Eukaryota; kingdom Metazoa; phylum Mollusca; class Polyplacophora; order Lepidopleurida; family Hanleyidae; genus Hanleya; species Hanleya hanleyi. The sequence goes on along the minus strand of JAVTVY010016491.1, from coordinate 21,246 downwards.
AGGTGCTCATGAAGGAGTGGCCCTCTCTGAGGATTGAGAGCATAGTAAGTGAACAGATTGCCCTGAATTCCTTGAAATACTAGGCCCCAAAAAAGGATTTTCATAATAAGTCTTTCCACATTGACGAAACTGGTGTCCTTAGTGTGACTTTGGGTGGTTCAGTTTTTAACTTGGGGAAAATTACATTCTTCTCATGTTATGATTCATCAGCATTCAGGCTATCAGCATACAATTAGAATTTTAAAAAAAGTTACAAAGAAGTCACTGAATGCATTCTGTTGGTAACAAATTAGTATTCATTATTGTGAAATATTTGTTGCAAGCTGTGCCAAAATCCCTACATTTATGTTTCACACATTTCTGCAGGTGTTGACTTCTGATCTGGTTGAAAAAAAGTTTGAGCATCTTCCAGAGTCTTGTGCTGAGCAGAAACAAACTTATTCTTTTCTTGGTCTATTGCTTGTATGCAGAGCTGTTTTGTTTTACAGTTACCTGTTTAACTTCAGTTTTACAGCTATGGAATTTCATTTTGTTTGTAGATGCTGAAGGAGCTGTCCTTGATATTGCCTCAGGCCAATGGCTTTACTGCATTTCATGTCCGGCTGGATAGTCTTCTATCAAACCTTCTCATAGAAGCTCGAGCAAAAGCGATGTCCTATCCAGCCAGTCATCCCCTCCAGCAGCTGGTGAAACAAGTGCCACTACTGGAGACCACTGACCCTGAATTTGATACCGGTAAAATTATAATTGTTTTTTTTTTTACTTGTAGAATAAAATTCATAACCCACCCTTTCTAATCCAGGCCTTAACCTCAGGTGGATGGGCAGCATGATTTTGTGCCTTCTCTGTTGCCGCAACAGGAAAATTAAATTTCCAGCACATTGTACATGGCTAGTTGCACATGTTCAGTTAATCACATTATGGTTATACCGATGTCCTCTGTATATGACTGTAATACTGATGAATGCAACATTAAACCCTCGCTTACAGTTACTCCAGGCCTTTGTGGGTCTTTATATATTGAGATATTAACAAATTATCTACCTATCAATCATGATGTGATCTTTTATGCTTTCTAGACCTGAATATCATCGGTGCCATCACCGGCATGGCGTATATACTGCCGACAACTGCCAAGAAGGCCGTCCCAACCCACCGCTATTTGATAGACTTTTGCACAGCAAGTTCTATCGCAGAAGATGTTCGGGAGGCGGTAGAAGATCGCCGACAACCATATGTACAGGTCTTCGGCACTGCCACAGACCGACAGAAGATGATTGTGTATGTGGACAAAGTCCCTGTGTGTCAGTGTTCTAGCCTCAGCAAAGCGGTGTATGCCATGTTGTCATTTTACTACATTTTGGATGTGGAATATCCAGTCCATTTACATACAACGCTGGAAGCCCTCCAGTTGGCATGTCTGGGATTACCTTCGAAGAGGCCCCATACTCGTGTGAGGGAATGCCTAGGTGACTCAGAGCATACATAGTTAAAGATGTAATCAGCCTCAAGATTGATGGATTTTGTAATTTCTCCCCTGTGCATTTTTCAGCAGCGAAGTTTGTTAAAGCATCATATGTATTAAATTTGATGATAATGGGATCACCATAAACAACGAATGCAAGAATATCTTGTCAGAGAAATTGGAAACTCTGTCCACTTCGACAGGTTTTCTGTTTCGCCATTGAGTGTGTGTTGTATACGGAAGTGAATGACGTAGCGACGTTCACGAATTTGAATGCTGAACAGCTGCATCAATGGGATAATGTCATGGCTTGTGCATAGTATACGTTGGTAGAATGCACCTCACGTGTACACGCTTGCTCACACGGCTGTGGAAAAATAAACGGCATGCCATGCCGTTTATTTTTAAAGACCAATTCCTTCTATTTTCTCGTGAATGGTAGAAACAAGTTCAGTTTGTTGTGGTCAAATGTGTTTCATTTTGTACCTGTCGTAACATATGTCACTTTCGCGGAGTTTGAGAGACATCGATTTCAGCTGTGAATCCTCACTGATTTTTTTGTGCACTGTGATTTTTACCGCTCAGCCATATTGTCGTTCCCATGTCCGTCCGTCCGTCCGTTTCTGCATTTTAGGCAAAGCCGCTCGAGGCACAACCACCAAATTTTGAACACTTATTTATCTAGTGCTAAATCAGATGCCTATCGAAATTGGCGGCTCATATTTTACAGGAGTTATGGCCCTTCACAGATATATAAATTTCTATCCTATATGCTTGAATGTAACCAACTATATCTGCAGAACTGTGTTCGGTATAGCTATTATATTTTGAAAACTTACTTATATTGTTGTATTCTAGCAAACTACACAAAATTACTTGCCTCGGTCCTTATTTTTCAGAGTTATGCCCCTTTTTGGGTGCAGTTATCTCTGATTTTGTGATATATGCTTAAATGTAACCAGTTGTTTATAAATTGGTACAGCTACCAAATTATGAGAAAACATTTTTATCCAGTTGTAATCTAGATACCTACAAAATATTTAGTTGTCTCGACCCGTATTTTATGGAGTTATGCTCCTTTCGGATGTAATAATCTCCGATTTTGTGATCTGTAGTTGAATGTACAAGTTATATCCGAAGATCCGTTTTCAGTACAGGTGCTAAATTTTGGAAACTTGTTTATCTTGTATTCTTACCCCGCGGCCATTTTGGCCACGTGGTATTGTCATTGCCATATACATCCGACCGTTACTGCATTTTAGGCAAAACCGCTGGAGACACAACCGCTCAATTTTCAACACTTATTTATCTAGTGCTAAATCAGATGCCTATCGAAAGTGGTTCCCCTCAGCCCAGAATTATGCCCCTTTACAGGTATATTAATATGTCTTTCTGTCCGATACGCTTGAATGTAACTAACTGTATCTGCAGAACTGTAATACTTAGCATGCTTAGTTCTATACTCTATACTGATCTGTTGATACATCCATACACTGCAAATTGTAAATTACCTTGGCTTTAGCTTGATCATCCCACATAGTATAATCTCTTCCCCAATTCACACTACACATCGGTCTAAATCACTTGGGGAAGCCGAGGGGTTTTGATTAGATCAATCTCATGTTTGTATCTTCGACTGTGATTTTTTGTATCTTTGACTGTGATTAACTGTCAAGTATTGATATTGATTGATATTGAAAATATATTTTCACATGTGTATTAAAATTTGAAGTCTTTCTCTTGTCATTTAGCAGTCTTGTGATTCGACCCTAGTATGATGGATTATCTATCAGCGTTGAATCAATTCACTCATTAAATGCATAGCCATACATCCTGGTTGTGCATCACATTTGGCCTCCTTGAAACGCCAATTTTTTGCTTGAATTCAACGAAGGGCGACCCAAAAAATCTATGTCGATTTCGACCCCAAAAATGCCGCCAAGTGAATATGGGTCAAATCGACCCAATAATTTGAGGTCATCACGACCCAAATTCATTGGGTCAAAATGACCCAATTTTTTTTTGACCCAATGATTTTGGGTCGAATCGACCCAAAAAATTTGACCCAACAACTTTGGGTCCGTCATGTCTGTACCCAATATCTTTGGGTCGAATTCGACTAGTATTTTTTGAGTCGATTCGACCCAATCCTTCTAACAGTGAAAAGAGTAATATATTATTCATTCAGGGAATCAGAATACAAGGGCCAGTTTGCTACCACAACTGAATTTTTTGAACGAAAATAGAACTTTTTTAAAACAATAGCCTTCAAATTTCCTGGCTAATAATGTCTAAAGCATTAATGAAAATATTTGAAGTTTTAGAGTCATATTGTATCTGTTAGACAATATAGGCTAACTGCTATGGTAGGTCAAAAGCTGATTAAATTCATTGCGTTTAACAAATACTCATGTATTTGAAATCATAATAGACCTATTCTGATGCTAGCGAACCACTATTTATATAAGATTACCATCGGATTCTAAGTATTGTAACAAATAACGCGTGTTCTATAGCTGTCTGGGAGATCACAAACGTTGACGGGAGGTCCCCTCTCTCACGGAGACAAAAAAAAATTATTTTTGGAGTGTATAAAATGACAATGCGAGTCATCGTGACCAACCTTAACTCTGGGATATAGTTCAATCCTGGGACCTGTCGTCTCATCGTTAACTAGTCCGGTGCCCAGGAACGACAGCCGTGTCCTAACATAAACGGCTGTCGAATGTCTCGTACAACAGGTCATTATAGCTTTTCTGCCTGTGATCAAGAAGACTAAATCGTGATATCGATAAATTCGGCATCATGAAGTTTAGCGTAACCTCACGGGAAGTTTGGAAAAATAGTCTTGATTTTCTGTTTGCCACTATCGGTATCAGCGTTGGTTTGGGCAACGTCTGGCGGTTTCCATACGTATGTTACAGAAATGGCGGAGGTGAGTAATCTTATCCCTTTAAGCGCCACCGTAACACTACCTGGTCTTAGCTTTCGGGACTTGTCCAGGCCTACGGCGTGTGTGTGTGTGTGTGGGGGGGGGCTTGGACAAGCAGGTATTTTGATGACAACTGACAAAACATCATTTTTCTGCTACCCTACATGAACGCCATACTTATAATACTCTGGTCGGAGGAAATCAAATATGCGCAATTGGCTAATATTCTCCCACATCTATTTAGAATCTAATTAGCAAAGCTGCGAATTTGTAGATATTTTTTAGGATACTTTGCTATTTAGAACGATATGCTAATTATACAATATATTGTGTTTCCCCGAGACAAATCCACCGACCGGAATATGCCCCCTGTATCGATTCACCTGAACGTAAATGTGAAATGAGAAATATTGACGTCATTCCTCTACCAGAATATACATATATACCCGAGTAAACTTGCTGGATGACGTGTTTGACTGGCTCACACGAGTTACTCCAACTAATCCGGGTGAGCGAGAATATCGTTCGACTGGTCCGTGCACTGTCAGATGGATTGGGTCAAATTGATCAGGTACTTTTGGTTATAGACGTGACGGACCCAAGGAAATTCTGTCAAATTCCAGTTTGAACAAAACATTTAGGTCCTTTTGACGCAACTATTTTTGGTACGTCATGTCTATACCCAACCCTATATTTTGACAGTGTGACGTTAGTGACAAGTTAGACCCGAGTGAGGCCAAATCGGAGTAGTAGAGGTAAAAATGGCGACAGCAGTAAGACGGTGACATCTCCAAAGGAACGCGAATCTATAGTGAAAAATAAATATAATTTCGACTACAATTTTCAATAATTGTATGTTGTTCAAGCTTTCCTGACACGGGGAGTCTAAAATCGTTCGACTGTGTGAAATTTAATCGAGTGACCTGTGACATCTCTTACTCGAATCTAGATTTATCTTTTTTTTTATTTTCAAATAATAACTCACATTCTGTCTCTGATAAGAAATTGCATGGGCCTAAGCTGTAATATGTGAAATATAGTAAGGTTTTTAGCAATGGTCTCTCGAGCGACGGAGCCCATGTTTTTGTGTGGTGTACGCAGCTAACAAATCTGGGAAGTGTGTAATGCTTTTGTGGCCCTATGGACCATTCACTCGGCTCTAAAATTGAAACCACTAAGTTGAAACCATTTGTGGCGCATCTCTATAAAGCATTCCCTTATTTGCAAAGTAATTAAACTAGGACTTAGATGGACAAGAGCCTGCTGTATTCAAATCGACATGGCACCAGCTGATTTCGTGCGCCATGAATGTGATTTTGCAACATTGGAAACAAGTCATGCTGTGTTCATATCCATTGAAATGTTCTTGAGGTAGTGCGTATCTTAGCAACCAAGACTCAGGAAGATAAGAACGGATATACTTTCTCTCTCTCCCTTCTTAGCCTTTTGGGGATTATACAGCTCGTTTGTTTGATTAAAAACGCCATCGGTACTTTCAAAATGGCGGCCACGACATCCCACAAACATGTATGCCTCATGAGGTTGGAATGACCGTAGAAGTAAACATAAAAGGAACACGAATATTTTTTTCTGAAGTTCCACTTCTCGAATAAGTACATGTATTATCACAACGTTTCGGTGAGTATGTCTCCAGAGTTGTGAAGTGAATCTACTTGAACACACTAAAAGCCTGTTCAGCTCAACCTTCTGTTAAACAATATTTTGATAGTGCAAATCCAAAAAAAGTCTTCGTTTTCAATAATGTATATCTATACATGAAAGCTTACTCTACTAATGTACATGACCTCATGTAATAAAGCTCTGTCATACAGCACCGTACTTGAGAACAAATCAAAGAAAAGAAATAAATTAAATATAATGAACAAAAAATCGTCCGAGCAGCGCATCCCGACAAGACTACGTCAGCTGATCTACCAAGGTAAATTTGTTCGGATTTGCTGGGAGTGGTAAACCTTACTATGTTTAGTTATCTCGTTTAACCCTACCTGGCCTGGGGGCGGCGGAAAGTGCCCCCCTAGTGAACTTTTCTCTGCTGCTCCGAAACGACAAAACCGAGGAGGCTGAAACTTGGTAACTTTTAAGCTTATCTTATTGGGGTCATTTTGAGTCTATTTTCATATACCCCCGGGTAGAGGATCATGGGTAAATTCAAAATGGCGGCCATGTGGTATCCGCGAAAGTCGTGTTTTTCATCTTTTCGGTCCATTTCTTCACATTTTCCTTGCCTAAAAGGCCTTGAAAGTATATTATTTATGCAAAACTAATTATTCTCTATTTTATAAGATTTTTTTCGAGAGAAAAATCTGAAAAATGAAAATTTTGAAAAATCGACCTCAAAAAGGCCGAAAAATGGCTTCCGAGAAGATGACCTCACTGTGACGTCATCATGGCGGCCATCTTGGATTTTTTTACATTTTCCGGTAGAGCTTGAACCCAAGATACTGTGTGGTAAGTTTCAGCGCTCTAGCCTTAGTGGTAGAGAAAATATATAGGGGGGGCACTTTCCGCCCCCCCCCCCAGGCTGTGACACACCCCAAATCGCCCAGGCCAGATAGGGTTAAGAGGTGACGATAACACTCAAAGTAAAATAGTGAAAAGGCCATACACATCTGTGTCTCATGGCAGCCATCTTGAAACATGGTTGTTACGGCCTACATTAACCTAGCACGAAATGACTCCATATCCCATTGCTCTCCCAACGCCATGTCTATAGACGAGCGGCGATTGGCAAAAAAACGCCTTATTTTAAGAGTAAAATGCGCCCCGTACACAGAGGCAAACTATATATCGTTTGAAAGCTTGGACTCTCATATTTCAGATGAGGTAGGATGTGGTGGTGAAAAGTATTACCGTATGCTGAAAGAATTAGGAAATACAACAACAATTGGATTGCATCTTTCTACTTTTAAAATGGGGATATACGTATTAAAATGACTATATCTTCACTCGTACCAGGCATATGGCAAAATGGTTGGTGTGAATTGATTGCGCAGAGGTTCTTCAATCGTCTAATATCAAAAAGTGTTATGACGTCATTGATCTGTGGCGCAACAGAGGCGCCATCTCCAAAATACAATTAAATTGCGTTAAACGCACTGAAAACTATGTAAAAAGACTTTTCTGGGCGAAATACTTCGTTGTTAAATAGCCAAAAATGGTTCTTTCGTCGAATTTAGTCATCGGCCAAATGCTTCGGCAAAGATTTGGTGGGATTACCTTTTAAATCCTCAATATAACGAGCGTCATTCCCCATAGGATATTACAACATGTAGGTAAAAAAACACAAGCACTGCATTAGAGGACGGGTTTCTCGGATGTCAGCCACCAAAAATCATCTAGTTCCGTGATTTAGATATTCAGAGTCATTTGACGTCGTACCTGTATATTGTTTTGTTTTTTGCAAATTAGTTTAAAATTGTAATGGGGGATCGTTTCAAAATATCTACAAAACATACGGGAAGACGCAGAGTGGAACAAAGGTACAACATTGGTGAAAGAGTGCTGTGAGCATCAGTTTTTACATCAATTATTTATCTAATTTTCTGACAGCATTAAATAGATCACTGCAATACAAAAACATGTCTATAAACATATCCGCTCTCCTGGTATGTCCCGATCCCACAACAGCCTGAGTATAGAAGTTTTATTATAATATAACTATAGGTACTCATGTACCTCACAGAATTTGTTTCAGATATTTTTCGGAGCATAAATTATCTATATCCTAGAATATCTTTCATCAGGGGCCAAGCCTATAAATCATAATTACAAAAGGATAGCTCCGAGATAGAACCCTTCAGTAGTAGAATAATAATAATTATTTATTTCAGACACAGATGGTCTATAAAATGAACAAAGTAATAATAAGATTGCAGCCAAAAGACAAATTAATAGCGCGTTACATAGATTTGGCGAGACCAATGACAAACTAAACGCGAAGTCTGAGACAAATCGGAAAACCGCAAAGTTGTATGTAAGAAGTTCTCTGTCGACATAAGTCTGTTCCATAGAGAACTAATCTGGCGTCGAATAACCTCATTAAAGCTGGGTACAGAGTTAATCCCAAATATGTAAGTAGCACTACAATAGCGCGGGGAGTGCCTTATAAACAGCGAAATACGTTGTTGTATTTGACACGCAGTTTTTTTTCCAGTTACATGACGAGTACGAAGACCACAGATGGCTGCAGTAGAGAGTGGTACAGTACGACGAGAAAAGTTGCGTCTTCGCATCTTGAGACACATAGATCTTTCGAGTCAAAATGTTGGCACGAATGCATAATGTTCTAGTTTGCACACACATATCATAACTGTCAGTGAGATCGCTGAAGATAAAATGATCAAGATATTTGGCGTTGGCAACAGAATTCAGCTGTGAGCCAGACAGTTTAACAGAGTTTGCTCTCAGGTCATTGAACTTTACTGGACGAAAACACATGCATAAGCATTTCTTAATGATGAAGGCAATATTATTGTCAGTCGCAAAAATATCACATATATCAAGTGGATTCTAAAGGCCCTTAGCAGAGGGACTAATAAGGCATAAGTCCTCAGCGCGGCTGAAGAAAACTCCGGCTACATTACATCCTAAATTGGACCGAGATATTTTGATGTCGAGTTCATGTATGTAGACATTAAAGAACAGAGGAGACCGAATTCCTCCTTGGCGAACTCCATTTTCCGCCGAGAACCCTCCGAGAAGGCATATCCACATCCTGTTGGCCATGATAGGCGCAAAAGGACGCCATTGCCCACGTGACGCCAGGTCAAGGTTGGGCACTGCTGAAAAACCCGGAAAATAATTAGCATTGTGGCTTTCAAAATACAAAATATCCAAACAATTTTGAAGATGTTATTGTCTCGGAGTTAAAGAGGCATTTGCAAACACATCATCGCATGTACCTGTACGTGCATAAAATAATACAGTATTCCAATGTTAAGAAATGGTTCGCTGTCTAACCTCGGCGTGACGCCACATGGATAATAAAGACGTGTCTCGCCTTTTGTCGTTAGAGACTTCCCTCTCGGGACTGTCCTATTAATATTTATGATATATAATATCCAATATTATTATCTCTCTTATTCTGTTTCGTACATGGTGTCAGGGCAGAATTATCGCTCCTAGAGATATTTCTGCAGTAGGTATTGAAACATACCAATCTCAGAGAATTATCTGCTTTAACACATTTCATGTGAACGCTGTTTACCAGTGCTATTTCTTCTAATGTCTTCTGTGGTTTTCAATGTACATAAGGACCAAGTTCTGTACAGAATTATTACTATTTTATTATCAGAGGTGTCGGGACAAAATTTTCGCTGATGATCTTTTGTAGGTATTGAAAAATACTAGTCTCAATTCGATTTTAGCGGATTTACACATTTCATGTGTTTTCTAAAACAGCGCTGTTTCTTATAGTGGAGCCAAGTCATCATTATTGTTGTCTCTCTTCTGTACTGGAGGTCCGTCGTTAACTGGAGCTAGGAATTCGTATAGGCACGGCTGATGAAGAGTATTCTTACTACTTTAATACTACTATGGATCTCACCGATATTATTTTGATGTATGTCTCTCATCATGCAGGAATCGTTATACGAAAGACATACGAACAAGATCATGTGAGCATATGGCCACTTGTAGGTAGAATCCGTATTCAGGGTCGAAACACGCCAGTAACGTGGCAATGTTACTGTGTCAAAACAGAAATCCTCGAATTGAGATTGGTATTTTTCAATACCTACAGAACTCCAGAAGAGAGAATTCTGTTTGATACATATGATAAAGGAGTAATAAAATTGAACAAAATTCGGACCTTGGTAACTACGGAAGACAGCGCTGAGTACTCACGAAATGTGTCAAAGCAGATGAATCTCGAATTTAGTTTGGTATTTTTCTATACATACAGTATCGACCTTGGAAACTGTGGAATACAATCGTCTAGTCCGTCATTCTTGCACGCTACGCTCGTATTTTGCTATTAGCATGCGATATGTATCATCAAATTTGAGAAAATTCGACTGGAGGCGCTTGATAATATAGCCCTTTTTTACAAGTTCATTAAAGACATTGAAAATGGGTCAAAGCAGATAAATCTCGAATTGAGATTGATATATGTCAATACCTACAGAACTCCAGAAGCGAGAACTCTGTCCTGATACATTTGGTGAAAAATAGTAATAATTCTATAGAGAACTTGGACCTTATGGATCTTGGAAACTACAGACGACAATAGGGAAGAAACGGTGCTATTAAACAGCGCTACAGGAGAAACATCACAAGAAGCGATAATTCAGCCCTGACACCATCAACGAACCGTAATAATACTGTATAGCAGCACATATGTGCGGACAAGCGAGATCATAATATTGAAGATTATATACCATTAATATTAATTGTATTGATGATTAAGCTCGACCCTTGTTGAGAGTTATGCTTGGGATATACAGAAGATATACTCCCCAAAATATCCGAAGCAACTGCTTTGAGGTACATGAATACATATAGTGATGTCCTACAGTCAGGCTGTTGTAGGGTCAGAACATATCTGGAGAGTGGGTATGTTTGTGGGCATTTTCCTGTGTGATATAAAACCCTACAAGTAGGTTTCCAAGAACATACTGTTGATGTGACAATTTTAATGTTAATTTTAGATGACCCCTTAAATAGTTTTGAAATTTTCAAGAGATGGAAAATCAGTGACCTGTAAAGAGTAATTTATAGAACATTGTATCCACAAATCTTATTAAAAGTAGTAGATTACCAAGAACATACTGTGGAAAAACATGTAAATTGCAATAGTTATTATGAGATGACCCCCCCCCCCAAACATTTTTATCAAGTATTGCTGAAGTAAGATGTTTGACAATCTTAGATAAACAGTTAGTATAGACATTGAAAATGTATAATTTTGACAGATACTTTCTGTTCACATATTCTATTCTCTATGGTAGTGAGAAACCCTATATAGCGTGTACTTTTCATGCAATGATACACAGTACCGGTGGCAATAACTTATTACATTGAATAACTTAAAGACACCATAACTGTGTATTTAGAAAATATTTCATTGGGAATTTGGAGAGGACTCCCGAGTGACGTCATGATGCAAGATAGCTTAACAAATCTGTTATCAATCGATTCCTTGTTTAATGGAGAGAAAATTGCCACTTCACTACTCTGCATTGGTGTAAAATGAAAGTTATTAACACTGAAGCAAACCCACCCCCTTTCTTTTTTCGTGACGATAAGACTTGATACTGGTTCGTTTGAATGGATGTTTTACCTTACGGTTATATATTTCAAAACCAAATCCGATCTAACAAAAAAGTACATTAAATAAGCTTTCAAATGACATAGGATGTGGCCGTGTATACGGGGGTGGATGCATTTTACTCCTAAAATCAGGCGTTTTTTTTTTGCAAATCGCTGCTCGTCTAATATAGTGATGTTATAATAAAACTTCTATACTCAAACTGTTGTAGGGTCGGGGAATACCAGGAGACTGGGTATGTTTATAGACAAGTTCTTGTATTGCCGTGATCTATTTAATGTCGCCTGAAAATTAGATAAATAATTGATGTAAAAACTGATGCTCACAGCACGTCATTCGTCATTTTGTAATTTTGTGCCACTCTGCGTCTTCCCGTATGTTTTGTGGATATTTTGAAACGATCCCCTATTACAATTCTAAACTAATTTGTACGTTTGACAAACAATATACAGCTACGACGTCAAATGACTCTGAATGTCTAAATCACGGTACTAATTTATTTTTGGTGGCTGACATCCGAGAAACCCGTCCTCTACTGCAGTAGTTAGTGTTTTTTTTTATCTAATACACCATGGTGAATGACGCCCATTAAATTGAGGATTTAAAAGGTAATCGCACCAAATCTTTGGCGATCTATTTGACCGATGACTAAATTCGACATTAGAACCATTTTGGCCATTTAACAATGAAATATTTTACCCACAAAAAACTTTTGACATAGTTTTTAGTGCGTTTGACGCAATTTAATTGTATTTTGGAGATGGCCCCTCTGTGACGTCACAGGTCAATGCCGTCAAAATATTTTTTGATGTTAGACGATTGAAGAACCTTTGCGCAATCAATTGACACCGACCATTTTTCCCTATGTCTGGCAAGAGTGAAGATATAGTCATTTTAATACGTATACCCCCATCTTAAAAGTAGATAGATGCAATCCAATGGTTCCCGTATTTCCTAATTTTTCTAGCATACGGCAATAGTTTTCACCACCAGATCCTACCTCATCTGAAAGAAGAGAGTATAAGCTTTCAAATGATATATAGTTTGCCTCTGTGTACGGGGGGGTGCATTTTATTCTCCGAAACAGGGTCCCCGCCGCTCGTCTACTAATTCCGTGTGAGATTGTGAACTTTGTGAGAAAAGTCAAAATCGTTGAAAAGTTCAGAATATCTGGTTGACCATGTTTGCCTAATTTGCTTATTATCATTACCAATATTACTATTTTTATTCCTTAATTAATTAAATATTACTGTCTTATTATATTGTGGCATTTTCGCTATTCCGCTTTCAAAATTCAAGTGCAACGCAGTAGTGTTGATAAATAACGCAATGCTAGGTGTGCCTGAGTGGCCCACAATGAAAATCGTGGGGCCATTTTGGAAAATCTTTTGAACAAATTCACCGTTCTGGTTTGTGTATTATTTTCATCGACATTATCATTTTCGTTCCCTAATTAATTAAATATTACTGTCTCATAATAATGTAGCACGGCAGAACCATTCTGCTTTCAAAAATCAAAGTTTAACGCAGTGAGGTGGCTAACTAATACAAAGCTACGTGTGCCCAAAGTGCCCGTATTGAAAATCGGGAGGCCATTTTGGAAAATGAAGCCAGTCATTTTGGAAATGCGAGATGGCTGTTATTACGTCATATCTATTGTGAAATATCAGTTTATCGACAGGAATGATTTTGATATATCGTGTGGTTATTAAAATAGGCCTCAGATGGCGGCCATCTTGAACTCCAAAGATGATCGAAACGGTCATATGGCCATTTTCATTTATCTAACTTTGATATGGCACTTCCCAACAATATTCTGATAACTGAGTGAAAGAATAGGTCCCAAACAGAAGAAACAGTGCAGGATCACAGATGTTAATATGGGATCTTGGGGCCATTTTGAAAAATGGCTGCTATGACCTACATATTAAAAGTTTGTGATGGCTCCATATCTAGAAATGCTCCCCAGGCCTCGGTGTACACCTGTGCCAAATTTCATGTTTTTTTTTATGAAAAAAGGCACAATTCGATGGAAAATCTGCACATATTGACCGGACTAAAAGTATCAGCATCCTCTGTTCTGCCTTACCAAGGTTTGAAAATATATTGTAAATATCGGTGCTTCCTTCTGTATAGTTAAAAATTCTTTTTGAATCTTTTTTAGCCAATCTGTCGGTATATTTTTAATCAGTCTTTTGTATATCTATATAAGTACCTTTTATTTTATACTGTGTTTTTTAGTTAAAACAATGTTACAATTTCTCCATTCATGTCAATCAGATCTCTTATATATTTTATCTTTTTGTTATACTAGTTCTCTACAAAGTATTTTGGGTGATGGAAATTTGAATTATACCAGATTGGCTTATTGATTATATCTATTGCCCGCCTGTTACTCAGTTTCCTTTGGAAGGTTCCCCAAGTCATATTTTTTTTCTTTCCGAAATGGGTTGTTTATATTTTGTATAATGACATCACTGTATTCAGCCCTGGAATTACATAACTTTTTATAGCTTTCAGATTCGATCAAATTTCTCCATTTTTGGTTTTTGAATACTAGGGATCATATCCACGAGATCTTCAGAGACAGTATAAAAGGTTTTATATTAATCAGTCTCAGCCCTCCAAACTTGTAATCTCCTGTTATCACTGACTGTTTAATTCTGTCTTAGCCATGGTTTCATAGACGGTTGTATAGTAAAGATGACTTTTATTACATATTCCGGTGGGTTTGGCAAGGCAAGAAAGGGGTGTATCAGCTTAGACAAGGCAAGATATTTTATTATCGTGATCTTCCCGAATATTGTCAGATTGTTTAGCCTTCATTTATTAATTTCGGAGTAGGCCTATCAATAAAATATGTCGAGACAGCTGATTGCTCCACGCAATGAGTGTTCTGGTTAGCTAAGTGTCATCTGCGTATTGGGTAATTTCAATATTTATGGCATTGAAATTTGCATTATTTCTTATCATACTGCCAAGTACTTCTGCGCATAGAACAAAAATTTCAGGTGAAATTTCTACATCCACGACTTTTGGCAAAAAATAGAGAGAGGTTACCGTGTTGAATGACACAGTGCGTATATCATTGAAAAAGAGCTTTATCCATTTTTGAAAACATATACTAAAATGATCAATTTCTAAATAAAAAAATATATTTTGATATTCCCATTTCCCATATATCCATCATATACCCATATCGTCACTGGCATCCGCCCTCGACCCTCATATCTTCCCTCAGGCATTTGGCCTCTGGGATTTTGAGTGTATGAATTTTTGAGTGTAATACAAATTCTTATTGTCGTAGAATTACTGTGAAATCGACTGATTTTTTTTTGCAAATTGAATACAAACAGGTAAATTACAAATTACAAATTACAAAAAAATATTCTTTTTGACAGGTGTGTTCCTTATTCCATATCTGATTTCCGTAGTGACATTTGGGATCCCTGTAGCGTTTTTGGAAGCAGCACACGGTCAGTTTATGGGAAGAGGCGTCATATCGGCCTGGAAGATATGTCCCCTATTCCAAGGTGAGTAGCGTTTAGGCGTTCTCTCCGACAGTCATTAATCAGCCGTCGTCCACAGATGAATTGCAGCGTCGATAAGGTAACGTATTCTTTTCGTAAAACCCTTTCACTGATACTCTTTCGTTTATCTAGCCTAATTCCCAATTCTTTTCTAGTGGGTAATACATAGCTTTGAATGTATATGTCATTGAAACACCATGGAGATGTAAAACCGCGTGGGTGTACGGTATTTATCGTCTAATTTGCTGAATGTAAATTGTGAGCATTTGGTGGTATTGCCTTGTTTGACTGATGTCTACAATGAGGCATTGGTTGAAGTCATCACATTATTTTCACAGGATATAGCAAGTGCTACCAGGCGTGACCTTGTTTTCTAACTTCAGTAATACACTAAAGTACGGAAGCAATCGTAGAATAATACGGCTTCGAAAACGGACTAAAATGCCACCCTAGCATATTCCCGAATATTGAATGATATAGAATTTTTTTTTTATCTTCTGTTCGTGTCTTTCCAGGTATTGGGTTCGCCATGGCAGTACTCAACTTCTATCTAGGATGTTTCTACAATGTCATCATAGCTTGGATTCTCTACTATTGCTTTTCATCCTTCACTCAAGTGCTGCCATGGTCACACTGTGGCAACGAATGGAACACTGACAATTGCGAGACAAACAGGACAGCTTTTTATCCGATCGGAGAAAATACAACCCAGATCCTTGAAGATTTGCGAAGGCCACTCAGCAATTTCACCAAATTTACTGGTTCGGTGTCCATGGATCCCGCTACAGAATACTGGGAGTAAAGATCTATGCTGATTATATGTCATTGTTAGATATACTACATGTATACTGATAACGTGATACCTCGGGAATTGTTTTACTACATGAGAGAATCTGTGCCTCTTTTTGCGACTGTAACTTTCATATTTGAAACATTTCCGTACTGTAATGTGATAGCTATGTAAGTAGTATAGAAAACCCTCTAACCCTCATATTTTGCCGGGGGAGGTAACTCTTGCATCCGCCAGGGGGCGCCACCAGTTCAGGGTGACGTGGCGGTGATTACGAGCTTGGTAGGATTCTAGATTAACCTGGGAAAGATGGGCAGTTCCATTTGAACCAATCAGCGGTCGAGAAAAAGAAAGAATAACACAATGGGAGGGGTCCCGGAGCGAATCGGTGAAATTTTTGGGAAAAGTCACCGAGGTCTGTATATAGGCTCATACTGGCTATATGGGGGGAGGGGTGGTCAATTTTTTTTGTGGGTGTTACTATGGGTTGTGGAGTCTCGTTTTTCTCGTCTCGCCGAGAAAAACACAATGGGAGGGGTCCTGGAGCGAATCGGTGAAATTTTTGGGAAAAGTCACCGAGGTCTGTATATAGCCCCATGTAGTCCTATACTGGCTATATGGAGGTATAGGTTCAACCTGCGAAATTCACACACGTTCATTGTGATATGGGTTGTTTGGATTTGTTTCTCTCGTCTCGTCATTTAGAACACGATGGGAAGGGTCCCCGAGCGAAACGGTGACATTTTTGGAAAAGTACCATATAGCCCATATAGTCCCATACTGGCTATATGGGGGTATATGTCCAATCTGGAAAATTCGCACACGTTCATTGTGATATGGGTTGTTTGGATTTGTTTTTCTCGTCTCGTCATTTAGAACACGATGGGAAGGGTCCCCGAGCGAAACGGTGAAATTTTTCGAAAAGTACCGGGTAGGCCTGGATATAGGTTCATATAGCTCCATACTGGCTATATGGGGGTATAGGTTAAACCTGGGAAATTCACACACGTTCATTGTGATATGGGTTGTTTGGATTTGTTTTTCTCGTCTCGTCATTTAGAACACGATGGGAAGGGTTTCGAAGCGAAACGGTGATTTTTTTGGGAAAAAGTTCACCGAGGCCTGGGTAGGCTCTATAGCCCCATACTGGCTATGGGGGTATAGGCCCATACTGGGTGGACGTTTTGAGGTCTAGGTGAGCCCCTAATGATCCTATGGTGTCGTGAGAGGTCTTGTTTTGAAGCTCTCGTGGAGGAGCATCCGACTGGACTAATAGTTCGTCCGTTTTCAATATTCTGCGCATGGGCAGTCTGGCCGTAGTATAGAAAGCAGACATTTTTTGGGGGTGTGTGGGTGTGTGTTTGGGGTAGAGATGGACCGCTATGGGTCCGAATGGGTCGTGGAAGGTGTCAAAGTGAAGCTTGTGTGGGGCAGTCAGAATGGCGTGTTTTTAAAATGCAAGTCGCGTCAATCTGCGCATGCGCAGTTGGTTGTAGTAAGTAAAGTGGCCATTTTGGGGCAGTGCAGGAAGGTATTTGGTGTCGAGATGGACCATCCTTGGTCCGAAAGCGTTCTGAGAGGTGTCATTTTGTAGCTCTCGGGCTGTACATCCCGATTTGAGGGATGTTTACGTCATCTGTGACGTCATCGGTGACGTCATCAGTAGGAGTAATAGCCAAAGTGAACATTTTGGGGAAGTGAAGGAAGGTATTTGGGGTAGAGATGGGCCATCCTTGGTCCGAATGCGTCCTGGGAGGTGTCATTTTTTTAGCTCTCGGGGTGTACATCCCGATTTGAGGGATGTCCGCGTCATCTGTGACGTCATCGGTGACGTCATCAGTAGGAATAGTAGCGAAAGTGGACATTTTGGGGAAGTGAAGGAAGGTATTTGGTATAGAGATGGACCATCTTTGGTCCGATTGTGTCGTGGGAGGTGTCATTTTGTAGCTCTCGTGGTGTAGATCCCGATTTGAGGGATGTTCGCGTCATCTGACGCCATCGGTAGCGTCATCAGTACGAGTTGTAGCGAAAGTGGGCATTTTGGGGAAGTGCAGGAAGGTATTTTGGGTAGAGAGGGGCCATCCTTGGTCCGAATGCGTCGTGGGAGGTGTCATGTTGTAGCTCTCGGGGTGTACATCCCGATTTGAGGGATGTTCACGTCATCTGTGACGTCATCAGTAGGAGTAGTAGCCAAAGTGGGCGTTTTGGGAGTGTGTGGAGGTGTGTTTGGGATAGAGAGGGACCATCCTTGGTCCGAATGCGTCGTGGGAGGTGTCATGTTGTAGCTCTCGGGGTATAGACCCCGATTTGAGGGATGTTCGCGTCATCTGTGACGTCATCAGTACGAGTGGTAGCGAAAGTGGGCATTTTGGGGCAGTGAAGGATGGATTAGTCGTATAAAAGCGCATTTCGAGTCCTATTGACCTTGCGGCACAATGCGCAATGAGTGTGTGCGCGTGTGTGTATGCATGTGTGTATGTATGCGTCTGTGTGTGTTTGTATTCCCACACAACTGAGGACTCTGACTTGAATGCACACCAACCAAACGAGGACCTCCCGGACTTATGAGGACTTGCTCCCGGGTCCTCACAAGTATTTTGCTGCAAAGCAATTTATGACTGCTAAACTACCATGTGACATCGTTTTTAGAAAGTCCTCAGAAAGTGGGCAGTGCAAGAAATTCGTGTTGCACGCGATTTCACGATCTCCCTCGCACACAATGAGAAAAACCGACGCCACCTAGCGGACACACATTTTTCGCCTTCGCAGAAAAAGGGAGATAAACGGGGCCAAAACAGGAAATGACAAACCTTTCTCAACCTTCTGTGGATGTTTATTTGACTGTCTGTAAGTGGTAAGTATCAGAGTATTAAATCGTTACGTTTGTTGTTGACATGTGACATCAGTCCTCTGACCGTAAAATAATAATTCGATATAGTGTCAATTGCAATATCCCTGAAACGTTTGGAATTGGGTATTTGCATGAAGAGCCGCGTTTCATGGCAGGACGACGAAGCGGAGTTGAAATGGGGTCCGTTGCTGCATCATGTAATATTTATACAATGGGGTCAAACGATGCACCCCCAGTCTAGCTAAATAATTTAGCTACCCCAGTCTGATGCTCATGACGGTGTCACCATATAGTGACGTTTGTTCTGGAGATGGGTACGGCCGTTGGTGTATCTGACACGTTGTATTCATCATTGGGTGCTCCTGGTCTGAAAGGAGGGACGTCCGGAACAACAACAACAACAACAACAACATGCCAAGCCCAAGATTGAAGATTGTTAGGAGGAGTAAAGAATCAGTACCAGTGAATCTGAAAATCGGTATATTCAATATTGATTCTGTATTAATTACCACTCAATTTAGTGCATTTATTTTCTTATCTCAGAATTTCGTTGTTAATTGCTTCTCTCGGTCTTATTATTTTCATTTTCGTATTCACCAAGAAGATAAATCAGGAGATATTGGTGATTTAAGATTGGTAAGTTCAGGGATCTTTTAAGGGGTATCACTACAGTACTTTTGTAGGTTGCGGATAGCTATAAGTTTACTATAGCTACTCTTGTTGTAGTAGCTATGCCGAACGCGTATGGTTTTGTTAATGGTTTGAGGAACATCTGAAAGGCGCACTTATTACCTTTGCGCCCTTTTTAACATTGTTTCACTCGAGAGAATGGTGCGCCATATATATGTGATTAATTTGACCCCCAAATTCGTCTTCCTTCAGCTAATATTACCGATAGAAATCACCATTACATCTCCTTGCCTTGAACTTTTGAGATAGCCCCTGACCTCATAAGCTCTCAGCATGAGCCGTGAAATTCCGTAATGCTTCGGGGCCATTCCAAAACTTCGTAGCGAGGAGATTCGAGGGTATCATTGCAATCCGTGAATATTAGATGAATTTAAGTCACTGTCACAGTCACTAGTAGTGCAAACATTAATATTTCTGAAACCACCCTTACTGTCCAGAAGTGTCTTTGAAGTAACTTTGAAGTAACTTTGAAGTGTGGCCATATTTCAACCTTGAAGTGCAAGGCTCAGAGTCAGAAGTGTGCTTGCAGTGTGGGTATTGTTTTGTAGCAATGCCATATAAGGGCATTGAAGTCACAATGAAGTCACAATGAAGTCACTTAGAAGTGTGCCTCAAATATTTTAATTAGGTACTGCAAAGGCACTTCATAGACATTTCCACAGAAGGGTAACCTTCATAGGCACTTCTGAAGTGCTCTTGAAGTACCTAATTAGAATATTTGAGGCACTTCAATGTCCTTATATGGCAAGTCACTTCATCCACTCTTCTACAGAAGGATACCTTTCATATGCACTTCTGAAGTGCTCTTGAAGTACCTTATTAGTATCATTATCATAGCAAATCCGTGTGATGAAAAGGTATGTAAAGCCACGAGATATTTACTTTCCCAGAAAAGAATACACAAATATATATTTGAGCACAGAAAGTTTTATTCAGAGAAAATACAGAGGGAGACAGAACAGTACATCATAAAATATTTACAATAAACCGCTAGCACAAATCCTTGAGACAAAATACAGCAGTTCTTTTTTTTTTGTATGCATTTACATGCAGTCTTTGGTATGAGAATTTATTGCAGTATTATTATTCAAGGGTGACCGTGTTCTTTTCCAACTTGAACTTGAAGCAGCAGATCTTTCGAAGGATAGTTTACTTCAGTTGCCCTGAGGTCCACTCGGACTTAACCCAACGTTGAAACCCACCAGTTTGAATTGTGAACTTCTTGGCCTGTGGCGATAAATACATGCATATAATTAAAACCTGATCAGTTGTATATATGGTTCCATATGACATGCAATCCAGTTTTGTTTTTGTTTTTTTTAATACACTCAGGATGATTGAATAGGTTGATTACCATAAAGGGTAAAGAATGGAACACATCCCTACGATTTACAAAAGATTGATGAAGATGTCTATTATCCTTTCTTTAGTACTCCATGATATACAACAATGGAGATAAACAGTTTGTGTGATGTTCTAGCCAATATACACTATGAAGAAATCAACCATACCTACATGTAGGTGTGCTCATTAAATTTCCCATCAGTCGAGTGGCTGCTTGAAGTGAGCCGAGTTCCTTGTTGCAGCTGTATTCCGGAATTATGAAAGTATTGACAAAGAAGCCATTAGAAACAATGTCTTTTTTTAATTCCTGGTTCAACTAAATCTTCATGCAAGACTTCAAATAACAAATAAATGCT
>JAVTVY010016489.1:0-62534 GCA_036873755.1 Hanleya hanleyi | reverse complement strand
AATCATTGACCAGGTGGTAAGTACACCACAGGCTTAGCTCATGCTGTTCTCCATAGCAGATGACACCAATAATTGACCAGGTGGTGGTAAGTACACCATAGGCTTAGCTCATGATGTTCTCCATAGCAGATGACACCAATAATTGACCAGGTGGTGGTAAGTACACCACAGACTTAGCTCATGCTGTTTTCCATAGCAGATGACACCAATCATGACCAGGTGGTGGTAAGTACACCACAGACTTAGCTCATGCTGTCCTCCATAGCAGATGACACCAATCATTGACTAGGTGGTAAGTACACCACAGACTTAGCTCATGCTGTCCTCCATAGCAGATGACACCAATCATTGACCAGGTGGTAAGTACACCACAGACTTAGCTCATGCTGTTTTCCATAGCAGATGACACCAATCATTGACCAGGTGTTAAGTACACCACAGGCTTAGCTCATGCTGTTCTCCATAGCAGAAATACACCACAGACTTAGCTCTTGCTGTTCTCCATAGCAGATGACACCAATCATTGACCAGGTAGTAAGTACACCACAGGCTTAGCTCATGTTGGTCTCCATAGCAGATGACACCAATCATTGACCAGGTGGTAAGTACTCCATAGCAGACAACACCAATCATTGACCAGGTGGTAAGTACACTACAGGCTTAGCTCATGTTGATCTCCATAGCAGACGACACCAATCATTGACCACGTGGTAAGTACACCACAGGCTTAGCTCATGCTGTTCTCCATAGCAGATGACACCAATAATTGACCAGGTGGTGGTAAGTACACCACAGGCTTAGCTCATGCTGTTCTCCATAGCAGATGACACCAATAATTGACCAGGTGGTGGTAAGTACACCACAGACTTAGCTCATGCTGTTTTCCATAGCAGATGACACCAATTATTGACCAGGTGGTGGCAAGTACACCACAGGCTTAGCTCATGCTGTCCTACATAGCAGATGACACCAATCATTGACTAGGTGGTAAGTACACCACAGACTTAGCTCATGCTGTTTTCCATAGGAGATGACATCAATCAATTGTCCAGGTGGGAAGTACCCACAGGCTTAGCTCATGTTGATCTCCATAGCAGATGACACCAATCATTGACCAGGTGTTAAGTACACCACAGGCTTAGCTCATGCTGTTCTCCATAGCAGATGACACCAATCATTGACCAGGTCTGGTGGTAAGTCGACCACAGGCTTAGCTCATGCTGTTCTCCATAGCAGATGACACCAATAATTGACCAGGTGGTGGTAAGTACACCACAGACTTAGCTCATGCTGTTCTCCATAGCAGATGACACCAATCATCGACCAGGTGATAAGTACACCACGGGCGTAGCTCATGCTGTTCTCCATAGCAGATGACACCAATCATTGATCAGGTGGTAAGTACACCACAGGCTTAGCTCTTGCTGTTCTCCATAGCAGAAGTACACCAATAATTGACCAGGTGGTGGTAAGTACACCACAGACTTAGCTCATGCTGTTCTCCATAGCAGATGACACCAATCATTGACCAGGTGGTAAGTACACCACAGGCTTAGCTCGTGTTGGTCTCCATAGCAGATGACACCAATCATTGACCAGGTGGGAAGTACACCACAGGCTTCGCTCATGCTGTTCTCCATAGCAGATGACACCAATCATTGATCAGGTGGTAAGTACGCCACAGGCTTAGCTCATGCTGTTCTCCATAGCAGATGACACCAATCATTGACCAGGTGGGAAGTACACCACAGGCTTCGCTCATGCTGTTCTCCATAGCAGATGACACCAATCATTGACCAGGTCTGGTGGTAAGTCGACCACAGGCTTAGCTCATGCTGTTCTCCATAGCAGATGACACCAATAATTGACCAGGTGGTGGTAAGTACACCACAGACTTAGCTCATGTTGATCTCCATAGCAGATGATAGCAATCATTGACCAGGTGTTAAGTACTCCACAGGCTTAGCTCATGCTGTTCTCCATAGCAGAAATACACCACAGCCTTAGCTCTTGCTGTTCTCCATAGCAGATGACACCAATCATTGACCAGGGAGTAAGTACACCACAGGCTTAGCTCATGTTGGTCTCCATAGCAGATGACACCAATCATTGACCAGGTGGTAAGTACTCCATAGCAGACAACACCAATCATTGACCAGGTGGTAAGTACACTACAGGCTTAGCTCATGTTGATCTCCATAGCAAACGACACCAATCATTGACCAGGTGGTAAGTACACCACAGGCTTAGCTCATGCTGTTCTCCATAGCAGATGACACCAATAATTGACCAGGTGGTGGTAAGTACACCATAGGCTTAGCTCATGATGTTCTCCATAGCAGATGACACCAATAATTGACCAGGTGGTGGTAAGTACACCACAGACTTAGCTCATGCTGTTTTCCATAGCAGATGACACCAATCATTGACCAGGTGGTGGTAAGTACACCACAGACTTAGCTCATGCTGTCCTCCATAGCAGATGACACCAATCATTGACTAGGTGGTAAGTACACCACAGACTTAGCTCATGCTGTCCTCCATAGCAGATGACACCAATCATTGACCAGGTGGTAAGTACACCACAGACTTAGCTCATGCTGTTTTCCATAGCAGATGACACCAATCATTGACCAGGTGTTAAGTACACCACAGGCTTAGCTCATGCTGTTCTCCATAGCAGAAATACACCACAGACTTAGCTCTTGCTGTTCTCCATAGCAGATGACACCAATCATTGACCAGGTAGTAAGTACACCACAGGCTTAGCTCATGTTGGTCTCCATAGCAGATGACACCAATCATTGACCAGGTGGTAAGTACTCCATAGCAGACAACACCAATCATTGACCAGGTGGTAAGTACACTACAGGCTTAGCTCATGTTGATCTCCATAGCAGACGACACCAATCATTGACCACGTGGTAAATACACCACAGGCTTAGCTCATGCTGTTCTCCATAGCAGATGACACCAATAATTGACCAGGTGGTGGTAAGTACACCACAGGCTTAGCTCATGCTGTTCTCCATAGCAGATGACACCAATAATTGACCAGGTGGTGGTAAGTACACCACAGACTTAGCTCATGCTGTTTTCCATAGCAGATGACACCAATTATTGACCAGGTGGTGGCAAGTACACCACAGGCTTAGCTCATGCTGTCCTACATAGCAGATGACACCAATCATTGACTAGGTGGTAATACACCACAGACTTAGCTCATGCTGTTTTCCATAGGAGATGACATCAATCAATTGTCCAGGTGGGAAGTACCCACAGGCTTAGCTCATGTTGATCTCCATAGCAGATGACACCAATCATTGACCAGGTGGGAAGTACACCACAGGCTTAGCTCATGTTGATCTCCATAGCAGACGACACCAATCATTGACCAGGTGGTAAGTACACCACAGGCTTAGCTCATGCTGTCCTCCATAGCAGATGACACCAATCATTGACCAGGTGGTAAGTACACCACAGGCTTCGCTCATGCTGTTCTCCATAGCAGATGACACCAATAATTGACCAGGTGGTGGTAAGTACACCACAGACTTAGCTCATGCTGTTCTCCATAGCAGATGACACCAATCATTGACCAGGTGGTAAGTACACCACAGGCTTAGCTCATGCTGTTCTCCATAGCAGATGACACCAATAATTGACCAGGTGGTGTTAAGTACACCACAGACATAGCTCATGCTGTTCTCCATAGCAGATGACACCAATCATTGACCAGGTCTGGTGGTAAGTACACCACAGGCTTGGCTCATGCTGTTCTCCCTAGCAGATGACACCAATAATTGACCAGGTGGTGTTAAGTACACCCAAGGCTTAGCTCCTGCTGTTCTCCATAGCAGATGACACCAATCATTGACCAGGTGGTAAGTACACCACAGGCTTAGCTCATGCTGTTCTCCATAGCAGATGACACCAATCATTGACCAGGTGGTAAGTACACCACAGGCTTAGGTGCTCCATAGCAGATGACACCAATCATTGACCAAGTGGTAAGTACACCACAGGCTTAGCTCTAGCTGTTCTCCATAGCAGAAGTACACCACAGGCTTAGCTCATGCTGTTCTCCATAGCAGATGACACCAATCATTGACCAGGTGTTAAGTACACCACAGGCTTAGCTCATGCTGTTCTCCATAGCAGATGACGCACCAATCTGACCAGGTGGTAGAAGTATACACAGGCTTAGCTCATGCTGTTCTCCATAGCAGATGACACCAATAATTGACCAGGTGGTGGTAGAGTACACTACAGACTTGGCATCATGCTGTTCTCACTTGCTTGAATGGCTTACCAATCATTGACCAGGTGTTAAGTACACCACAGAGCTTAGCTCATGCTGTTCTCCAGCATGTGAATGACACCAATCATTGACCAGGTGTTGATAAGTACGCCACAGGCTTAGCTCATGCTGTTCTCCGTAGCAGATGACACCAATAATTGACCAGGTGGTGGTAAGTACACACACACAGACAGCTCATGCTTTGCTGTTCTCCATCTTAGATGACACCAATCGTGAAGGCGGAGGTCGGTGATAAAGTCGACCACGAGGCACTAGCTCATGCTGTTCTCCATAGCCGAGATGACACCAATAATTGACCAGGTGGTGGTAAGTACACCACAGACTTAGCTCATGCTGTTCTCCATAGCAGATGACACCAATCATTGACCAGGTCTGGTGGTAAGTCGACCACAGGCTTAGCTCATGCTGTTCTCCCTAGCAGATGACACCAATAATTGACCAGGTGGTGGTAAGTACACCACAGACTTAGCTCATGCTGTTCTCCATAGCAGATGACACCAATAATTGACCAGGTGGTGGTAAGTACACCACAGACTTAGCTCATGCTGTTCTCCATAGCAGATGACACCAATCATTGACCAGGTCTGGTGGTAAGTCGACCACAGGCTTAGCTCATGCTGTTCTCCATAGCAGATGACACCAATAATTGACCAGGTGGTGGTAAGTACACCACAGACTTAGCTCATGCTGTTCTCCATAGCAGATGACACCAATCATCGACCAGGTGATAAGTACACCACGGGCGTAGCTCATGCTGTTCTCCATAGCAGATGACACCAATCATTGACCAGGTGGTAAGTACACCACAGGCTTAGCTCTTGCTGTTCTCCATAGCAGAAGTACACCAATAATTGACCAGGTGGTGGTAAGTACACCACAGACTTAGCTCATGCTGTTCTCCATAGCAGATGACACCAATCATTAACCAGGTGGTAAGTACACCACAGGCTTAGCTCGTGTTGGTCTCCATAGCAGATGACACCAATCATTGACCAGGTCTAGTGGTAAGTCGACCACAGGCTTAGCTCATGCTGTTCTCCCTAGCAGATGACACCAATAATTGACCAGGTGGTGGTAAGTACACCACAGACTTAGCTCATGCTGTTCTCCATAGCAGATGACACCAATCATTGACCAGGTGGTAAGTACACCACAGGCTTAGCTCGTGTTGGTCTCCATAGCAGATGACACCAATCATTGACCAGGTGGGAAGTACACCACAGGCTTCGCTCATGCTGTTCTCCATAGCAGATGACACCAATCATTGATCAGGTGGTAAGTACGCCACAGGCTTAGCTCATGCTGTTCTCCATAGCAGATGACACCAATCATTGACCAGGTGGGAAGTACACCACAGGCTTCGCTCATGCTGTTCTCCATAGCAGATGACACCAATCATTGACCAGGTCTGGTGGTAAGTCGACCACAGGCTTAGCTCATGCTGTTCTCCATAGCAGATGACACCAATAATTGACCAGGTGGTGGTAAGTACACCACAGACTTAGCTCATGTTGATCTCCATAGCAGATGATAGCAATCATTGACCAGGTGTTAAGTACTCCACAGGCTTAGCTCATGCTGTTCTCCATAGCAGAAATACACCACAGCCTTAGCTCTTGCTGTTCTCCATAGCAGATGACACCAATCATTGACCAGGGAGTAAGTACACCACAGGCTTAGCTCATGTTGGTCTCCATAGCAGATGACACCAATCATTGACCAGGTGGTAAGTACTCCATAGCAGACAACACCAATCATTGACCAGGTGGTAAGTACACTACAGGCTTAGCTCATGTTGATCTCCATAGCAAACGACACCAATCATTGACCAGGTGGTAAGTACACCACAGGCTTAGCTCATGCTGTTCTCCATAGCAGATGACACCAATAATTGACCAGGTGGTGGTAAGTACACCATAGGCTTAGCTCATGATGTTCTCCATAGCAGATGACACCAATAATTGACCAGGTGGTGGTAAGTACACCACAGACTTAGCTCATGCTGTTTTCCATAGCAGATGACACCAATCATTGACCAGGTGGTGGTAAGTACACCACAGACTTAGCTCATGCTGTCCTCCATAGCAGATGACACCAATCATTGACTAGGTGGTAAGTACACCACAGACTTAGCTCATGCTGTCCTCCATAGCAGATGACACCAATCATTGACCAGGTGGTAAGTACACCACAGACTTAGCTCATGCTGTTTTCCATAGCAGATGACACCAATCATTGACCAGGTGTTAAGTACACCACAGGCTTAGCTCATGCTGTTCTCCATAGCAGAAATACACCACAGACTTAGCTCTTGCTGTTCTCCATAGCAGATGACACCAATCATTGACCAGATAGTAAGTACACCACAGGCTTAGCTCATGTTGGTTTCCATAGCAGATGACACCAATCATTGACCAGGTGGTAAGTACTCCATAGCAGACAACACCAATCATTGACCAGGTGGTAAGTACACTACAGGCTTAGCTCATGTTGATCTCCATAGCAGACGACACCAATCATTGACCACGTGGTAAGTACACCACAGGCTTAGCTCATGCTGTTCTCCATAGCAGATGACACCAATAATTGACCAGGTGGTGGTAAGTACACCACAGGCTTAGCTCATGCTGTTCTCCATAGCAGATGACACCAATAATTGACCAGGTGGTGGTAAGTACACCACAGACTTAGCTCATGCTGTTTTCCATAGCAGATGACACCAATTATTGACCAGGTGGTGGCAAGTACACCACAGACTTAGCTCATGCTGTTCTCCATAGCAGATGACATCAATCAATTGTCCAGGTGGGAAGTACCCACAGGCTTAGCTCATGTTGATCTCCATAGCAGATGACACCAATCATTGACCAGGTGGGAAGTACACCACAGGCTTAGCTCATGTTGATCTCTGCTTGAACTGACACAAATCATTGACCAGGTGGTAAGTACACCACGGAAGCAGCTCATGCTGTCCTCCACCCAGCAGATGACACCAATCATTGACCAGGTGGTAAGTACACACACGGAAGCTAGCTCGTGTTGGTCTCCATAATTCAGTTGACACCAATCACAAGTGACCAGGTGGGAAGTACACACAGGCTTCAGCTCATGCTGTTCTCCATAGCAGATGACTGGAGAATCATTGATCAGGTGGTAAGTAAAGCACAGGCTTAGCTCATGCTGTTCTGCAGCAGATGACACCAATCTGTTGACCAGGTCTGGTGAAGTAAAGTCGACCACGAAGCAGCTCATGCTGTTCTCCATAGCAGATGACACCAATCATTGACCAGGTGGTAAGTACTCCATAGCAGACAACACCAATCATTGACCAGGTGGTAAGTACACTACAGGCTTAGCTCATGTTGATCTCCATAGCAGACGACACCAATCATTGACCACGTGGTAAGTACACCACAGGCTTAGCTCATGCTGTTTTCCATAGCAGATGACACCAATTATTGACCAGGTGGTGGCAGGTACACCACAGACTTAGCTCATGCTGTCCTCCATAGCAGATGACACCAATCATTGACTAGGTGGTAAGTACACCACAGACTTAGCTCATGCTGTTTTCCATAGGAGATGACACCAATCAATTGTCCAGGTGGGAAGTACCCACAGGCTTAGCTCATGTTGATCTCCATAGCAGATGACACCAATCATTGACCGGGTGGGAAGTACACCACAGGCTTAGCTCATGTTGATCTCCATAGCAGACGACACCAATCATTGACCAGGTGGTAAGTACACCACAGGCTTAGCTCATGCTGTCCTCCATAGCAGATGACACCAATCATTGACCAGGTGGTAAGTACACCACAGGCTTAGCTCGTGTTGGTCTCCATAGCAGATGACACCAATCATTGACCAGGTGGGAAGTACACCACAGGCTTCGCTCGTGCTGTTCTCCATAGCAGATGACACCAATCATTGATCAGGTGGTAGGTACGCCACAGGCTTAGCTCATGCTGTTCTCCATAGCAGATGACACCAATAATTGACCAGGTGGTGGTAAGTACACCACAGACTTAGCTCATGCTGTTCTCCATAGCAGATGACACCAATCATTGACCAGGTCTGGTGGTAAGTCGACCACAGGCTTAGCTCATGCTGTTCTCCATAGCAGATGACACCAATAATTGACCAGGTGGTGGTAAGTACACCACAGACTTAGCTCATGCTGGTCTCCATAGCAGATGACACCAATCATTGACCAGGTCTGGTGGTAAGTACACCACAGACTTAGCTCATGCTGTTCTCCATAGCAGATGACACCAATCATTGACCAGGTAGTGAGTACACCACAGGCTTATCTCATGTTGGTCTCCATAGCAGATGACACCAATCATTGACCAGGTGGTAAGTACTCCATAGCAGACGACACCAATCATTGACCACGTGGTAAGTACACCACAGGCTTAGCTCATGCTGTTTTCCATAGCAGATGACACCAATTATTGACCAGGTGGTAAGTACACCACAGACTTAGCTCATGCTGTTCTCCATAGCAGATGACACCAATCATTGACCAGGTGGTGGTAAGTACACCGCAGGCTTAGCTCATGCTGTCCTCCATAGCAGATGACACCAATCATTGACTAGGTGGCAAGTACACCACAGACTTAGCTCATGCTGTTCTCCATAGCAGATGACATCAATCAATTGTCCAGGTGGGAAGTACCCACAGGCTTAGCTCATGTTGATCTCCATAGCAGATGACACCAATCATTGACCAGGTGGGAAGTACACCACAGGCTTAGCTCATGTTGATCTCCATAGCAGACGACACAAATCATTGACCAGGTGGTAAGTACACCACAGGCTTAGCTCATGCTGTCCTCCATAGCAGATGACACCAATCATTGACCAGGTGGTAAGTACACCACAGGCTTAGCTCGTGTTGGTCTCCATAGCAGTTGACACCAATCATTGACCAGGTGGGAAGTACACCACAGGCTTCGCTCATGCTGTTCTCCATAGCAGATGACACGAATCATTGATCAGGTGGTAAGTACGCCACAGGCTTAGCTCATGCTGTTCTCCATAGCAGATGACACCAATCATTGACCAGGTGGTAAGTACTCCATAGCAGACAACACCAATCATTGACCAGGTGGTAAGTACACCACAGGCTTAGCTCATGCTGTCCTCCATAGCAGATGACACCAATCATTGACCAGGTGGTAAGTACACCACAGGCTTAGCTCGTGTTGGTCTCCATAGCAGATGACACCAATCATTGACCAGGTGGGAAGTACACCACAGGCTTCGCTCGTGCTGTTCTCCATAGCAGATGACACCAATCATTGATCAGGTGGTAGGTACGCCACAGGCTTAGCTCATGCTGTTCTCCATAGCAGATGACACCAATCATTGACCAGGTGGTGGTAAGTACACCACAGACTTAGCTCATGCTGTTCTCCATAGCAGATGACACCAATCATTGACCAGGTCTGGTGGTAAGTCGACCACAGTCTTAGCTCATGCTGTTCTCCATAGCAGATGACACCAATAATTGACCAGGTGGTGGTAAGTACACCACAGACTTAGCTCATGCTGGTCTCCATAGCAGATGACACCAATCATTGACCAGGTCTGGTGGTAAGTACACCACAGACTTAGCTCATGCTGTTCTCCATAGCAGATGACACCAATCATTGACCAGGTAGTGAGTACACCACAGGCTTATCTCATGTTGGTCTCCATAGCAGATGACACCAATCATTGACCAGGTGGTAAGTACTCCATAGCAGACGACACCAATCATTGACCACGTGGTAAGTACACCACAGGCTTAGCTCATGCTGTTTTCCATAGCAGATGACACCAATTATTGACCAGGTGGTAAGTACACCACAGACTTAGCTCATGCTGTTCTCCATAGCAGATGACACCAATCATTGACCAGGTGGTGGTAAGTACACCGCAGGCTTAGCTCATGCTGTCCTCCATAGCAGATGACACCAATCATTGACTAGGTGGCAAGTACACCACAGACTTAGCTCATGCTGTTCTCCATAGCAGATGACATCAATCAATTGTCCAGGTGGGAAGTACCCACAGGCTTAGCTCATGTTGATCTCCTGCAGTACACCACAGGCTTGGAGTCATGCTGTTCTCCATAGCAGATGACACCAATCATTGACCAGGTGGTAAAAAATGCACTTACAGGCTTAGCTGTTCTCCATAGCAGAAGTACTACAGGCTTAGCTCGTGTTGGTCTCCATAGCAGATGACACCAATCATTGACCAGGTAGGAAGTACACCACAGGCTTCGCTCATGCTGTTCTCCATAGCAGATGACACAATCATTGACCAGGTGGTAAGTACACCACAGGCTTAGCTCATGCTGTCCTCCATAGCAGATGACACCAATCATTGACTAGGTGGTAAGTACACCACAGACTTAGCTCATGCTGTTTTCCATAGCAGATGACACCAATCATTGTCCACGTGGGAAGTACACCACAGGCTTAGCTCATGTTGATCTCCATAGCAGACGACACCAATCATTGACCAGGTGGTAAGTACACCACAGGCTTAGCTCATGCTGTTCTCCATAGCAGATGACACCAATCATTGACCAGGTGGTAAGTACACCACAGGCTTAGCTCGTGTTGGTCTCCATAGCAGATGACACCAATCATTGACCAGGTGGGAAGTACACCACAGGCTTCGCTCGTGCTGTTCTCCATAGCAGATGACACCAATCATTGATCAGGTGGTAAGTACGCCACAGGCTTAGCTCATGCTGTTCTCCATAGCAGATGACACCAATAATTGACCAGGTGGTGGTAAGTACACCACAGACTTAGCTCATGCTGTTCTCCATAGCAGATGACACCAATCATTGACCAGGTGGTAAGTACACCACAGGCTTAGCTCGTGTTGGTCTCCATAGCAGATGACACCAATCATTGACCAGGTGGGAAGTACACCACAGGCTTCGCTCGTGCTGTTCTCCATAGCAGATGACACCAATCATTGATCAGGTGGTAGGTACGCCACAGGCTTAGCTCATGCTGTTCTCCATAGCAGATGACACCAATAATTGACCAGGTGGTGGTAAGTACACCACAGACTTAGCTCATGCTGTTCTCCATAGCAGATGACACCAATCATTGACCAGGTCTGGTGGTAAGTCGACCACAGGCTTAGCTCATGCTGTTCTCCATAGCAGATGACACCAATAATTGACCAGGTGGTGGTAAGTACACCACAGACTTAGCTCATGCTGTTCTCCATAGCATATGACACCAATCATTGACCAGGTGGTAAGTACACCACAGACTTAGCTCATGCTGTTTTCCATAGCAGATGACACCAATCATTGACCTGGTGGTGGTAAGTACACCACAGACTTAGCTCATGCTGTCCTCCATAGCAGATGACACGAATCATTGACTAGGTGGTAAGTACACCACAGACTTAGCTCATGCTGTTTTCCATAGCAGCTGACACCAATCACTGACCAGGTGGTGGTAAGTACACCACAGACTTAGCTCATGCTCTTCTCCATAGCAGATGACAGCAATCATTGACCAGGTGTTAAGTACACCACAGGCTTAGCTCATGCTGTTCTCCATAGCAGATGACACCAATCATTGACCAGGTGGTAAGTACACCACAGGCTTAGCTCATGCTGTTCTCCATAGCAGATGACACCAATCATTGACCAGGTGTTAAGTACACCACAGGCTTAGCTCATGCTGTTCTCCATAGCATATGACACCAGTCATTGACCAGGTGGTAAGTACACCACAGACTTAGCTCATGCTGTTTTCCATAGCAGATGACACCAATCATTGACCTGGTGGTGGTAAGTACACCACAGACTTAGCTCATGCTGTCCTCCATAGCAGATGACACGAATCATTGACTAGGTGGTAAGTACACCACAGACTTAGCTCATGCTGTTTTCCATAGCAGCTGACACCAATCACTGACCAGGTGGTGGTAAGTACACCACAGACTTAGCTCATGCTGATCTCCATAGCAGCTGACACCAATCACTGACCAGGTGGTGGTAAGTACACCACAGACTTAGCTCATGCTCTTCTCCATAGCAGATGACAGCAATCATTGACCAGGTGATAAGTACACCACAGGCTTAGCTCTTGCTGTTCTCCATAGCAGAAGTACACCACAGGCTTAGCTAATGCTGTTCTCCATAGCAGATGACACCAATCATTGACCAGGTAGTAAGTACACCACAGGCTTAACTCATGTTGGTCTCCATAGCAGATGACACCAATCATTGGCCAGATGGTAAGTACACCACAGGCTTAGCTCATGCTGTTCTCCATAGCAGACAACACCAATCATTGACCAGGTGGTAAGTACACTACAGGCTTAGCTCATGTTGATCTCCATAGCAGACGACACCAATCATTGACCAGGTGGTAAGTACACCACAGGCTTAGCTCATGCTGTCCTCCATAGCAGATGACACCAATCATTGACCAGGTGGTAAGTACACCACAGGCTTAGCTCATGTTGGTCTCCATAGCAGACGACACCAATCATTGACCAGATGGTAAGTACACCACCGGCTTAGCTCATGCTGTTCTCCATAGCAGACGACACCAATCATTGACCAGGTGGTAATACACTACAGGCTTAGCTCATGTTGATCTCCATAGCAGACGACACCAATCATTGACCAGGTGGTAAGTACACCACAGGCTTAGCTCATGTTGGTCTCCATAGCGGACGACACCAATCATTGACCAGGTGGGAAGTACACCACAGGCTTCGCTCATGCTGTTCTTCATAGCAGATGACACCAATCATTGACCAGGTGGTAAGTACACCACAGGCTTAGCTCATGTTGGTCTCTATAGCAGATGACACCAATCATTGACCAGGTGGTAAGTAAACCACAGGCTTCGCTCGTGCTGTTCTCCATAGCAGATGACACCAATCATTGACCAGGTGGTAAGTACACCATAGGCTTACCTCATGTTGATCTCCATAGCAGATGACACCAATCATTGACCAGGTGGTAAGTACATCACAGGCTTCGCTTGTGCTGTTCTCCATAGCAGATGAGACCAATCACTGTCTGCGTGTGAGTACACTTCCAGCTTAGCACGTGTTGTTCTCCGTAGCAGATGTCGCCAGTCAGTGACCAGCTGGCAAAAATACCACAGGCTTAGCTCATGTTGTTCTCCATAGCGGATGACACCAATCATTGGCCAAGTGGGTTTCACCATATTCTTTTAAGTTTCTGCTAGTCCTAAAAGAATTTGACCTAGTGTTAGATAACCTCTAAATTCCAAAAGCTTCTTAACAACTGAAGGTTGTGCTTTTTCAAAAGTAAAACTGTCATTTACAAGATTGTAAGATTTTCATGCATGGCCTCGATTCAAATATGTGATGTAATAAGCTGGTGGACTTTTCTTCAGGACAATGAAATGCTTCTGATGTTTGGTATAGGGTATGCCATGTTCATGCTCATGTGCTTATTTTTACAAGATATAGAATGTTGGAGAACCCTCAAACATCGTGTATTTATTTACTGTGTTGTTGTTGTTGTTCAGGGTGCCTTTCCCCCACCATGTGGTCCCGAGTCCTTGTTTTCTTTACTGGATGAGAAATCCCTGTTGAAGTGTGCTCGGGGAAGTGCCTCAGTAGAGCAGCAGTCACAATTCCGATACTTTGTACTCGACAACTCGGTCATTATTGGTCTTCTAGAGCTACCACTTGGGAATGTAGAAGGTAAGAATGACCTGTCAATTTGAGAGCCGTTTGAGAGCTAGATGATGTGCTTAATTTTATTTGTAGCCACATCAAAAAGGAATGGTATTCATGTGTTGTAGTCAGTGGATGCATCTCCTTTTTTGCCAGCCAGTTTGGGGAAAATGAGAGAATTTATTTTATTATTTTTTTTTTTTTCTTTTTTTTTTTTTCCTAGGATGACCAACATTCAGAAGTGATGAATAGAATGTAGGATTCCAAACCAGAATACATTATGTTTTCTGTGACTATCTGTATATATCCAGCCACAAAAGTTTCACCCAACGTTGAATTTTTAGATATTTTCTCTTTGTTTCATTGTTATTGATTGTCTGTTCAGATCTCCTGCCCACAGTGACCGCGTTAATCAGAGGACCGTTTGGACGCCATGCCTGGACCATGCAGCTCAGACACTCCCCACGATTACAGAAGGTTATTGGCTGTTTTTCTCTATTCACAAGTCTTCTCTAGATTATGTTGTTTTGTTTGATGAATTCAGCATCTTTCCAAAAACATATTCCAAGGTCTGCCTCAATGACAAATCTCCTGTTATGCGATACAGTATTGTGCCCTATCGGACAAATTATAACAATTCTATTAACTAACATATATATTAAATTTTTTGTCACATTTCTCTCCTTTAAAGTATATTGCATAAATAACTTGATTTGTTAGGTATCCTCCAAGTCGCACCTGTCTGACCCCGGTCGACCTCTGCCCATGAACAATGTAGGTGTCCACCATAACGTCAAACAGAGATACTTTCCAGAGATTGTGGACAAAATACCGTTAACCAAGGCGTGAGTATACAATAGACCATAAACCTATGAAGCGACAGTTTTGCAGCCATATAAAGTTGTTCCAATTGCTTTGAATTTGCCAGGGTCTGCATGAGAGAACCAATTTGGAATGAATTTAATTTGCCACTTCTTTGACTGTTGAAATCAGTTTCACAATACCATATCAAGTCTGAGCATTGCAGAAGAATCATTATTCTTACCATTGCACATGGCTGTGTTATCAGTCGGTGCTGGATGTATGATGATCATCATAACTGTATCAATACCCAGTACTACGTATGGAGGATTGTAATCCTCTTATATCATGAATATCCTATCCATCTACCTAGTATAATCCGTGGCGTGTCTGACTCTGACTCCTACTCCGCTTTACTCACTCACAGCGGGTCGCATAGGTGTGGCGCGGGATAGGGTGGGCGAGTGACCTGGGGTTTTCACTACCCGAGATTCCATGGGCCAGGCTTGCACCCTACAGTAGAATGGATCGACTGCGCATGTGCGATGAGTAGTGCGCGATGAGTAGTATAGAAAGGGCATGCGATATCCCTAGTTCTATTAAAACATATTATTGGATAGTATTTAGGTGTTGATTGTACGTAATGATTGAGCTTTTTTTATACTAGATCATTGTACGTAATGATTGAGCTTTTTTTATACTAGATCAGTGTAAAAAGGTTAGATTCAGTGATTGTTTTATTTGTATTTCTTGAGACCTGATCCTATGTGACTAAGATTGACTCTATTGAATCTTTAGTAATAGCTGATTAGTAATTGTGTGTGATTTGTGATAATATTTGACCAATGATTGTTGCATTTGTTGTATTATTAAGTGATAAACATTGATTGGGCTCCATGTAATCAGTATTAGATTATTGATATTATTGTGTCCTTGTTTATTCACTTCTAGAGACCTGAGCATCCCGTCAATGGAATACCTGATAACAGAGAAGGATGCCATAGAGCTGGACAAATTGAAGGGGTTTATTCAGAATCAGGAACGGTTCGAAAACAAAGTCAGAGACCGTGTTCATCAGAAAATGAGAACAACTCGTTACCCAAACCAACAGACAGAGTGTAAACCACCCAGGTCAGAATGAATTGAGATCACTTTTCAGGGCTTGAGGATTTATTTTAGAGACAATGACTCAGTTGCACATTATTGAGAGAACAAAAAAGAACCTGTCTGTTCACTGACCCGTGACCTCCGCTGATCAGCTACTGGGTGGTATAATTTCACTTTGCCCTATCTATTTAACCCCAGAGACTATTTTGAACTGGTGATAGCTGAAATAATTTCATGTGATATTTGCCAAACTATACATTATAGCATAATAGCGATGTTTTTGAATACTGGGAAAATATAGTATATATGTATATTTTCTTTGATCGGCATTTAGAAGTCGGTTTGTATAACACAAAGCTGTTCTATGGATAACTCCACAGCAATAAAGAAGTTCTTATCCACAGAATAGGCTTGAGTCATATGTATAACATCATGTCAGCTATCAGCAGTTCAAAATAGTCTCCAGGGTTAATAAATAGGGCCAACTGAAATCATACCACCCAGTAGCTTTAAACCGCAGGTCAGTGAACAGACAGGCTCTTCTTTGTTCTCTCAAATATGCAACTTATCCATTAATGGAGTCTGTCTTACTGATTTTAATAAACTATTCATCTA
This sequence comes from Hanleya hanleyi, assembly GCA_036873755.1. Classification (NCBI taxonomy): domain Eukaryota; kingdom Metazoa; phylum Mollusca; class Polyplacophora; order Lepidopleurida; family Hanleyidae; genus Hanleya; species Hanleya hanleyi. The sequence goes on along the minus strand of JAVTVY010016489.1, from coordinate 45,997 downwards.
CTAGATATATAAAATTACAAAGCTGAAATGAATGACTGTACACACTAGTTACCCACCGCGAAAATGGTTCTAATGTATTGTGAAATTGTCTCGTTAAATTTCTGTTTTACATGTGAAATTTGATTGTTTCTATTACAGTATATGCCATGAGTTCCAAACAGCCAGACTCTTCTTATCTCATTATGGGTTCCTCTCTCTAGAAGCTCTGAAGGTAAGTCATGTGATCATAGCGTGGGACGGTGGCTGATATTCTTCAGTGTATTTCAAAATATCTAAATGTTCACCCTGATAGACTGACATTATTTTTAGGAGACAGAGTACAATTATTGTGCCTGTGTTATGATGTTGAACCATGTTTTTTTGCAGACATCTTTTGACTTGGTTCCTCAATTGTATTTCAGAGTAATTTAGCTGGCATCGTATTTGACAGGGATATGGTGTGAATGTGGTACATTTTACAGTAATGGGTTATGGCATGTGGAGCCTCAAGTTATTATCATTAGTGGTAACTACACAAGAATCATTCTCTTTTATAGTGACAGGTAGCATAGTTATCAAAATAGCCTTGTATCAGTGTAACCTATTCAAGGTGTGAAAATGAATCAAATACTTGATCAAATTTAATTTCCTTATCAATTTATACTTGAAAGTACACAGTATATATTAAGACTGGTGTGTAATCCACTATTCATCAGTCTGACTAGTTCTGTTTTGGACTTGAACTGTGTATGACAGACCTATCCTGTAGCTACTGATTTGTTGAACTCCTCAATCTAATATTGACATACATCATTTTATGCAGGAGCCAACTAACAGCAGTGTTCCCCCAGCCCTGGTTATGTTGGACCCCTCTAACACTGGGTTATATGCTGACCTAGAAACACTGGATGGGGTGCCTACACGAGACCATGACACTGTCCATGTGTTCTATGTGAAAACTGGACAAACCTCTCATGACCAGATACTTCGTAATGTTGTAAGTATGGAATAGTGATTGCTCAGGGTAGGCCCATTATGGATCTAAGCACTTCACTTGCACAATTGGAATTAGCTTCAGATTGGACATAACCACCAGACTTGTAACCCACCTAACCATAGCACAGTTAATATTAACACACAGTTCATTAAAAGTTAAATTTTAGAGTGAGAAGTATTTATTGATGGATACACTAGGAATAAGTAGTGAGTTAGGGTTAAAGATCTCGTTCAGCAGTACTTCGGCCATGTAGTGACGATATAACTAACTACGATATGATTACCTGGATATGTGTGACTAGCCATGTACAGCCATCATGTAGAGGAAATTAATCTTCCCCTCATGGCAATAGACATGGTACAAAACATGGGTCCTAGAAATAAGTAACCTATATGGCTGATGTTAACTATCCTGTACTCCTCCATTGAATAGCACAGTGTGGGATGAACAGAATTGTATATTCTTCTGTCAGACAGTATCTCTGTTTGGACCTGCCAACACCATGTTTACCTCAATGTCTGTCCCAGCCAATCTATTGAGAACGTTTTGTCCATTTTTTTTACAAATAAAAATTGTTGTGTTCTGAAACATACGTTTCTGCCATAATGTACTAAATATTATAGTATTCATTCAAAATATTATCAAACACCGCCCAGTGGAACTATCTGTTTGAAATATTTTCTGTTGGGATGGTTGATCTCTGGGTTAAATTCTGATGTCGTTCATTGTTGATTTGGACCAGTCCAGTACTCTGAGGTGGTGTTGAGACACTGTATGTCATTCGTGGAATTTCAAGAGTTTCACAATGTTGTAATTCAAAAGCAATACCACGATGTCACAATATGATGTTGCAAAGGTTGTGTATCAATACTGGCCACAATAGCAACATCATGGCTTTGAGCTTGACATCACAATGAAAATGACACCGTCAGTATAGTCATGCACAAAAGTTACCCAAAGAGGTATTAGCCTATAAGTATGACCTGGGTCGTGATTAGTGGAGGCCGACCTACACAGGTGATAAGTTTGTAACTGATATTTGAAAATGTCACATAACTCGAGTCTATATTTTCAATTTTTAGCTCATCTGGGCCGAAGGCCCGATGGGCTTATGTCATGGCCTGACTGTCCGTCGTCCGTCGTGCGTCGTCGTGCGTCGTGCGTCGTCCGTTGTGCGTAAACATCTTCTTCTCTGAAACCGCTTGGCCGATTAAGCTGAAACTTGGCATGCATGTTCCCCCCAATGAGTACACCAGAATTTGTTCATGCCGTGTCGATACGATTTTAAATATGGCCGCCATGGCGGCCATCTTGAATTTGCCATTGAAACATTGTTATCGCGATTTCTCAGGAACTACTGCATAGATCTTTCTCAAATTTGGTACACAGGTTCCCCTTGGGGTCTAGTTGTGCAAGATACCTGTTGTGGTCTGATTCACAAATCCAATATGGCCACCAGGCGGCCATCTTGGATTTCCCCATGAAACATTGTTATTGCAATTTCTCAGGAACTACTTTGTGGATCTTCCTCAAATTTGGTACACAGGTTCCCCTTGGGGTCTAGTTGTGCAAGATACCTTTTCTGCTCTGATTCGAACATCCAATATGGCCACCAGGCAGCCATCTTGGATTTCCCTATGAAACTTCGTTATCGTGATTTATGAGGAAGTACTGCATGGATCTTTCTCAAATTTGATACACAGGTTCCCCTTAGTGTCTAGTTGTGCAAGATACTTTTGTGGTCTGATTCAGAAATCCAATATGGCCACCAGGCGGCCATCTTGGATTTCGAGATGAAACATTGTTATCTCGATTTCTCAGGAAGTACTGCATGGGTCTTTCTCAAATTTGGTACAGAGGTTCCCCTTGGGGTCTAGTTGTGCAAGATACAATTTGTGGTCTGATTGAAAAAATCCAATATGGCCACAAGGCGGCCATCTTGAATTTGCCAGTGAAATCTTGTCATCATTATTTTTCGTTAACTACTGCATGGATCTTTCTCAAATTTGGTACACAGGTTCCTCTTGGGGGTCTAGTTGTGCAAGATACCTTTTCTGCTCTGATTCGAACATCCAATATGGCCACCAGGCGGCCATCTTGGATTTCCCTATGAAACTTCGTTATCGTGATTTATCAGGAAGAACCGCATGGATCTTTCTCAAATTTGATACGCAGGTTCCCCTTGGGGTCTAGTTGCGCAAGATACAATTTGCGGTCTGATTGAAAAATCCAATATGACCACCAGGCGGCCATCTTGGATTTCCAGATGAAACATTATCGCGATTTCTCAGGAACTACTGCATGGATCGTTCTCAAATTTGGTACAGAGGTTCCCCTTGGGGTCTAGTTGCGCAAGATACAATTTGTAGTCTGATTGAAAAATCCAATATGGCCACCAGGCGGCCATCTTGGATTTCCAGATGAAACATTGTTATCGTGATTTCTCAGGAACTACTGCATGGATCTTTCTCAAATTTGGTACAGAGGTTGCCCTTGGGGTCTAGCTGTGCAGGATACCATATATGGTCTGATTGAAAAATTCAATATGGCCACCTGGTGGCCGTCTTGGATTTCCCCATGAAATTTTGTTATCGTGAATTCTTAGGATATTACTGCATGGATGTTGATACACAGGTTCCCCTTGTGATCCAGTTGTGCAAGATACCTTTTTTTGGTTCATTTCGAAAATCCAATATTGCCGCATCTTGAATTTCCCATGAAACTTTATCATAAAATCTCAGGAAATAACTGCATGGATCATTTTATAGTGTTCAGGGGGACAACACAAGTTACAAACTCATCTATTGCAGTTCTTTAGTAAAAATTTCTCACAGCTACTTTCTCCAGTTACAGACAGATGACCTACAGTGCCGTGGCACTATCTTTTACATCTTCGCAGTCAGATGGGGGTATGTCTTGGTTAGGCCATACCTCACCAGAGATTACTTTCATTGGAAAAATGTCCTGTTACATCTCATTGCCATCGTAACAACCCAGTCGCACATATTTCGTACTCGACATGTCTCCCCCTGGTGCATATACCCACAAAATATTGGAATCGTAGGTTAAAAACTGTCCAATGTACTGTCCGGACACGAAGTGGACAGACGGACGAACGACTGCAATCACATAATAAAAATTGGTTCTGGTTATTGCTTATACAGCTTACTGACAATCACACATTATATTTTGGTATAATTGCCTTTATTCCATAACCTCCAATTACAATCATGAATTTACAGCTTGACCTCCTGTGAAATCGACTATGTTGCCATTTTGTTCAGGGGAGACAGTGCAAGTTAGAAACTCATCTATTGCAGTTCTTCAGTAAAAATTTCTCGCAGCCACTTTCTCCAGTTATAGCCAGATGAGCGCTACAGTGCCGTGGCACTATCTTTTTTATATTTCTTCCAGTCCTTTTTCGGACAGCATTCTGTGCGTACTTGTTTAAAGATAGCCGCACTTATGAGAATTTTTGTTTCTCCAACATTAACAAATGCTATGCAGAAAAATAAATCGGACAAAACGTTCTCATCAGATTGGCTGGAACACACAATAGTCAAAATCAGCCACACAGATTAAGGAATAACAGTTCAGTGTACCAATAATGTCGATATTAACGTATGACTAGGAAATCAAAAAAGGAAAGCGGGGACGGTGGATCATATCAATGAACATAAGCTACAAAATGCTATTTCATTTACAGACGAGGAAATCAAATGTTCAACCTCAGTTCCTGGAGTTTGTCCATTCCTTGGGCTGGCCTGTTGATGTGAAGAAACACGCAGGCTGGACAGGACAGCTCAGCACAAGCTGGAAAATCCTTGACTTGGAGGATGTGGAGGGTAGGTGGTATCCATTCAATTGATATGTTGATGTTTTTTTCTCTCAACGATGCTTTTCAGTCACCTTGAAACTCGATCTTTTCATAAACAGGGCGTCATACGGGTGACAACGTAGGTTATAGTCTCCCCAATTTCCACTGTCCAAGTTTCATTCAAGTGGGATGCATTTCCTTACCATAGCTTCTGACGGTGTTAGAACAATATGATATTGTGAAATAAAGTTGTCCTCTCCTGTAATCATGGTATCAGTAATTGTATTGAAGGATGAAAAGTTGGAGTTAGCTTACACAGAATGATCTCTTGTACTCATGGTACCAGTACCCTTCGTTGCAGACCGTATACATATGCTACATGCTTTAGCTATAGTATATGTTCTGCAGCCAATAATCACTTAACCAGAAGAGCTGAAACGAGCTGATTGAAATTGTCAGGGTTGTACGCCATACCCTCTTAACTACCCCATCACTGTCTAATTGCTGCGAGACACAGCTACGAGATGAAATTATGACTAAGACAATAACCATTTAGCGGGACATGCAGGGGGCGTGATTTTGTGCACACCGGTTAACTGTCTAGTAATGGGGAAATTAGTGTCTGCATTAAGAATTCAATGCAGGCAATCAAACTTTGCAGTGTAGATACTGGTAATTGTATTGAAGAATGACAAGTTGGAGTTGGCTTACACAGACTGTTCTCCTGTAACCATGGTACCAGTAATTGTGTTGAAGAATGACAAGTTGGAGTTACATGTAGCTTACACAGACTGTTCTCCTGTAATCATGGTACCAGTAATTGTGTTGAAGAATGACAAGTTGGAGTTACATGTAGCTTACACAGACTGTTCTCCTGTAACCATGGTACCAGTAATTGTGTTGAAGAATGACAAGTTGGAGTTACATGTAGCTTACACAGACTATTCTCCTGTAATCATGGTACCAGTAATTGTGTTGAAGATGACAAGTTGGAACATGTAGCTTACACAGACTGTTCTCCTGTAACCATGGTACCAGTAATTGTGTTGAAGAATGACAAGTTGGAGTTACATGTAGCTTACACAGACTGTTCTCCTGTAATCATGGTACCAGTAATTGTGTTGAAGAATGACAAGTTGGAGTTACATGTAGCTTACACAGACTGTTCTCCTGTAACCATGGTACCAGTAATTGTGTTGAAGAATGACAAGTTGGAGTTACATGTAGCTTACACAGACTGTTCTCCTGTAATCATGGTACCAGTAATTGTGTTGAGGAATGACAAGTTGGAGTTACATGTAGCTTACACAGACTGTTCTCCTGTAACCATGGTACCAGTAATTGTGTTGAAGAATGACAAGTTGGAGTTACATGTAGCTTACACAGACTGTTCTCCTGTAATCATGGTACCAGTAATTGTGTTGAAGAATGACAAGTTGGAGTTACATGTAGCTTACACAGACTGTTCTCCTGTAACCATGGTACCAGTAATTGTGTTGAAGAATGACAAGTTGGAGTTACATGTAGCTTACACAGACTGTTCTCCTGTAATCATGTTGAAGAATGACAAGTTAGAGTTACATGTAGCTTACACAGACTGTTCTCCTGTAACCATGGTACCAGTAATTGTGTTGAAGAATGACACGATTGAGTTACATGTAGCTTACACAGACTGTTCTCCTGTAATCATGGTACCAGTAATTGTGTTGAGGAATGACAAGTTGGAGTTACATGTAGCTTACACAGGATGTTCTCCTGTAATCATGGTACCAGTAATTGTGTTGAGGAATGACAAGTTTGAGTTACATGTAGCTTACACAGACTGTTCTCCTGTAATCATGGTACCAGTAATTGTGTTGAAGAATGACACGATTGAGTTACATGTAGCTTACACAGACTGTTCTCCTGTAATCATGGTACCAGTAATTGTGTTGAAGAATGACAAGTTGGAGTTACATGTAGCTTACACAGACTGTTCTCCTGTAATCATGGTACCAGTAATTGTGTTGAAGAATGACAGGTTGGAGTTACATGTAGCTTACACAGACTGTTCTCCTGTAACCATGGTACCAGTAATTGTGTTGAAGAATGACAAGTTGGAGTTACATGTAGCTTACACAGACTGTTCTCCTGTAATCATGGTACCAGTAATTGTGTTGAAGAATGACAAGTTGGAGTTACATGTAGCTTACACAGACTGTTCTCCTGTAACCATGGTACCAGTAATTGTGTTGAAGAATGACACGATTGAGTCACATGTAGCTTACACAGACTGTTCTCCTGTAACCATGGTACCAGTAATTGTGTTGAAGAATGACAAGTTGGAGTTACATGTAGCTTACACAAAATGTTCTCCTGTAATCATGGTACCAGTAATTGTGTTGAAGAATGACACGATTGAGTTACATGTAGCTTACACAGACTGTTCTCCTGTAACCATGGTACCAGTAATTGTGTTGAAGAATGACAAGTTGGAGTTACATGTAGCTTACACAGAATGTTCTCCTGTAATCATGGTACCAGTAATTGTGTTGAAGAATGACAAGTTGGAGTTACATGTAGCTTACACAGAATGTTCTCCTGTAATCATGGTACCAGTAATTGTGTTGAAGAATGACAAGTTTGAGTTACATGTAGCTTACACAGACTGTTCTCCTGTAATCATGGTACCAGTAATTGTGTTGAAGAATGACAAGTTTGAGTTACATGTAGCTTACACGGACTGTTCTCCTGTAATCATGGTACCAATAATTGTGTTGAAGAATGACAAGTTGGAGTTAAATGTAGCTTACACAGACTGTTCTCCTGTAATCATGGTACCAGTAATTGTGTTGAAGAATGACAAGTTTGAGTTACATGTAGCTTACACAGACTGTTCTCCTGTAATCATGGTACCAGTAATTGTGTTGAAGAATGACAAGTTTGAGTTACATGTAGCTTACACAGACTGTTCTCCTGTAATCATGGTACCAGTAATTGTGTTGAAGAATGACAAGTTGGAGTTAAATGTAGGTTACACAGACTCTTCTCCTGTAATCATGGTACCAGTAATTGTGTTGAAGAATGACAAGTTAGAGTCACATGTAGCTTACACAGAATGTTCTCCTGTAATCATGGTACCAGTAATTGTGTTGAAGAATGACAAGTTGGAGTTACATGTAGCTTACACACAATGTTCTCCCGTATTTAATCAACAGATGATGATTACCCCTCAGGAACAGGAGGCAGTATATACAATGGACAGTACAGGGTGCTGTATTGGGCTGATGTCTCCACAGAAATGGCCTTTGTTATTCCCTCCCCTGAGTCGTCGTATCTCAGATGTAGCAGCTCTGAGTTGTCCGTTGGTGAGTCTGTCATTGTATAAGAATAATGATTGATAGTAGTCAGAATCTTTTGTCAATGGCATGTGTTTGAATGATGGAAATTTGAATTTAATTTGAATTTATGTGGTGTGTTGTCAAATTTTTTTATTTTATTTTTTTTTTTTACTCTTTTGTGGGAACGAATTCTGCTGACAGACTCCAGACTAATATGAGACCATTAAAAAATTATGTACTGCAGGCTTGATTGTCTGTGCCAGATAATTCTCGATTGTCTGTACCAGATTTTTTCACTGATATTTCGGAGTCAATGTTTCATATGACATTGAAATTCACACAGTTTATAAAGTCACATATAGTAATTGTATTCCAAAATATTAAGACAATCTTTCCAGTGGTTCTCACTGCACCATGAAAATATAAAAATAGATTAGAGATTTGAATGTTATTTTTATCACGGGGCGATTTAGTCCCGTAGGGACTAATGGTCCTGTATTGTGGTGAGGAAAAACTTGAGCACATTTGGTACCGTTGCCAGGGTGACTGGTTGTTTATTTAACTGCTTTAGGCTTTGAGAGGAAGAGCAGAAGAAAAGAGTCCTCAAGTTATTCAGCTACTGCAGAGAGTTTGGTCAACTATTTTTGCTAGATTTTATTTCACCTGGTCTATATTAGTGAAGTTAAATATTTTCTGCTATTCTTATATATGTTCATATGTCATTTTCACAGAGATTTCCTGCTTTAGAGCATGAATACAAAATGGATACTATTCAGAGGTTGACTTAGAGTGTTTTCCTGAAAGGATGTCATAAATCACTGGTTGATAAAAACTTTATTTAGAATACTTAACAAATACAGAAGAAAATAGTTTAAGGCAGACTTATCATATGTTTGCCATGTTGGCAAGAAATTCTAATTTTCTAGGCTTCCATTCTTGCAGAAATTATATACACGGTATGTAACTTTTGAACTATCACACAAACATCCCCTCCACCAGACCCTCTATACCATTTAGAGCAAAGTCACATGCATGACACATGCATGACCTAGGTCAATGGCTTGGTTCACTTAGCTGATAGGGTTACTTGATAGGGTCAAACTCCAAACTTTAGATAGCATGCAGTGCTCTACATTTATAAGTCTGCATACTACCATTGTCAGAATTTGTAACCTTCCAAACTAGGGGTGTACCTAGTACCTTATTGAGAGAAATGTGTGAGACTACAAATTCTCTTCGCCATGGGGACTGAACATCAAAGAGTTAGTGGAATTATTCCAACAGCCTATTTTACATTTAAATAGCCCCGTTTCAGTGCCTAAGGCTCTAGTTTGACTTCATGGCATCAAGTCTGCATGCTATAACATTGTTAGACCGACATCATCTTGGCCCCAAAAATAACGTGGTAAGTATTGGTGATTGTCATCAATTGTCAGCAGATTTTCTTGATGCTATGGAATAAAATTATTACATCGGAATTAATGTACTGTGATATTTCAAATATTGGCAAAAAGATCTGGAATAGATTACTTGGTACAGACAACGAATTTGTGTTACAGGGAATGAGGTCATATTTATGTAAAAAAAGTACAATTTGTAAGTAATTTTTTAATGGTCCCTATCTGTTGTAATTAGATTCAACTCAGTTTGTTGCAAATCTTATTTTTGCCTCTTGAATATATTCCATATCAGTTCAATTTGTGTTCTTCATTATTTTTGAGTTGCATACAAAGTTGAGTTGTGCTGAATGATCAGTTAATTAGTTTATACCAGCAAATGTGTATGTTTGATTCTCTGGTGTTTCTCACATTACCATTCTAGTGTGCCTGAAGTAGAAATGACACAATCCTCTTCATAGATGACATATAATTGATCATATTCACTTTCCACTGACTTTTAAACAAATTCTTCATATGGTCATCTCAAACCAACCATGAATTTCCCACAATAGGCCTGAAACTGGATGATGTTTTATCCCACTTCTTTCCCATGATGCAATGTACGTCCTTGACAAATGGTGGGAAACATGCTATAATGCTATTCAGTTACCCTGCCACCTTCCTCATGTAACACAATACCAGTTTAATTGTCAAAGCAAAAGCTCTGGACAGGCAAAGTGGGATGAACAACTCCTGTAAGCTTTAATTTGGTGTGTAGGGTTACATACAAGACTTCACGCCTTGTGAGCACCTGTAATGTGAGTCAACAATTAAATTAATTCATCACATGATTGAACGAGGGATTGCATCAGGGATTAGGTCTATTGGTCATATGTCAACATGATTGAACAAGGGATTGCATCAGGGATTAGGTCTATTGGTCATATGTCAACATGATTGAACAAGGGATTGCATCAGGGATTAGGTCTATTGGTCATATGTCAACATGATTGAACGAGGGATTGCATCAGGGATTAGGTCTATTGGTCATATGTCAACATGATTGAACAAGGGATTGCATCAGGGATTAGGTCTATTGGTCATATGTCAACATGATTGAACAAGGGATTGCATCAGGGATTAGGTCTATTGGTCATATGTCAACATGATTGAACGAGGGATTGCATCAGGGATTAGGTCTATTGGTCATATGTCAACATGATTGAACGAGGGATTGCATCAGGGATTAGGTCTATTGGTCATATGTCAACATGATTGAACAAGGGATTGCATCAGGGATTAGGTCTATTGGTCATATGTCAACATGATTGAACGAGGGATTGCATCAGGGATTAGGTCTATTGGTCATATGTCAACAGAAGAAAGTGCCATTTTTTTCCGTTTTTGATACAATGGATTTGCTAGCTCTGCTGATCTGAAGGGATTATTCTCGATAAAGACCGTAATTAACTGTGCTGTTTGTACTCTAGTGAATGGCTAATATGTACATGCACGTCATGAAGTGAAGAAATTCCAGAAAGTCATTTGCAATTTGGCTAAACTGAAGAGACACCCCATATGGAAGCTAAAATTGAGGGAATTTGTTTGTGATGGTCATCTGTATTCTGAGAAATGTTACATTGAGACTGGTTACCATGATATTGTAGTTTGACTTTGGTACAAATTCTGTATGTAAATGAGCTATGGTGATGTCACGTGATGAACCAATACTGCTAATTAAAATTATTGAAATTAACCTGCAGAATGTCCAACTTGAAGCCCTTAGTCACCTGTTGCTATGGTAACCAAAGACAACCATTTATAGGACATGCACATAATGCTTTAAATTAGCGATATATAATATATGTTTTGCAGAGATCAGACTTACAGCTGGGGAAGTTTTCTGATAAAAATAACTCATAAACTTTGTTTCACTTGTTGACATCACCAAAACTTCTCTGCACATAATACCCAAATCACAGATTTTGCACTTGAAGGCAAAACTCAGTTGGGACTGTTGTTGTTATGATAGCAGTCTTGAAAACTTGCAATATATCACAGTTGACTTGCAATAGAGATCTGAAACTTCATGTATGTATTATTGACGGTCTTCTGACTGTAAATAAGATCACATTTGTGCACTATTTCTATGAATAATAACTTCAAAATTTCTGTCAACATGCATGAAGTGTTAGATCTATATTAAATCTATTACAACTATCCCACTTTGAGTTAAACTCCAATATTATATGCTGTCAGTGAGATTTCTCAGAATTTTCTTCTCCTAAATATGACCTATGACCATGGGGTTTCTCTCCAATTATTTTGAAGTGATTATGTGCTGTTGTTATTCTAATTTTTCATACCAATTTTGTGCTAAGCCTTCTTGCAGTAAGTCCAGGATTTCCTTGACACTTGAGCCACATGTAAACTGTTAAATGTTTCACTTCAATTGATTTTTGTGCATTTTCGCTCATCTCCGAAGGAGCATTATGTTTTCTCCTTTTCCTTCCATTCATCTGTTGTCTGCCCTTGATGCTTGATCCTATCCGCTTGATATCTGTAGGATATCTGGAGTTTGGTGGATCCACAGGAACATGTCTGCAGCAACATTAAATTAAATAAGTTGAACATGCCAAGAAGTCTATTTCATTTGGCGTCAAGCAGTCAAGGTCCCTCTATTGGTATTGAGTTACTCACATTACCGATACTCATATCATGTAAATCCAAAGGAGCTCACTCATTTCGAGTCCAAAGTACAAAGGTCACTGTTTGCTCATAATCCAAAACCATCTCTGCATGATATCTTGAGTTGCACTTGATGGATCCGAACAGGAATGTGAATCCAACAAAGCCTATTGGCTAATGATTTTGGGCTCACAGGGTCAAGGTTATTGTGCCCCAAAAAAAGAATGCAACCTAGCTTGTTCACATGTATCTGGAATTATTTGACTCCACCCGTTTGTCCTCACGATGCTTCTGATAATCTCATAGATTCAGCTTCAAAGTGATACGAGGTGTGTACTTGCGGGGACATATGTGTTCCTGTGGACTCTACTTCTAGTCATTCTTCTGTTAAGCCATGATCATAGTGAAGTTATTTTTGCATCATGGAAAATCCTGGACCACACATCTTACATTTTGTTTATTTTTGCTCTAGCTAATGCTCTCTCCTCTGTCACTGCCCTACCCCCCATGTCTGAGCTTCGACCTGATCTAAAGCTTCCCCTGGTCGTGTCAAAGACCGCTAAGTTTGGAAGTGTGGACAACCTTGATCAGATCACCTATGATCAAGGATCACAGTCTCCTGGCCCACACGACAAAAGTACGTACCAGTATGAGAAACGCTCCGCATCTGTGTCACATGACCCCCCTGCTGCAACTCTACTCCATGTTGCTTCAGTCCCGCTGCTAGAGAAGCAGAGTTGGTTTGGGCGGCGAGGAAGTGTGCCGTTAATTAGCCGAGTTAGCTGGCTTACTGGTTCCCATGGTAGCAAGAAAGCGCAGAGAGGTATTGGGGCTGATGACATTTCAATCTGCATGGACCTGTTGTGCTTGATCGTCTAACTTTGTGCTCCCACACGATATAGGACTATGTAACATTAATGACACAATATGCTTGACAGTGATAAACTGATGGTGTCTTCTATATTTTCTTGGATTCAAACTTTTAACCCAGTTTTGGAAAAGTTGAGGTCTAAACTAGCTGACTATATGCATGCTAGTTAAGGTTGAATAGTATTGCAGTTTGCTGGATGTTCATCTAATTATCAACACAAAGCATCATATGGCGAGGTGCCCCTAATGTCTAATGACTAAATGTCTTCTACTATTGTAGGCATTATCACAAATGAAGTCTGGTCTCAAATGAAGATCGATAACCACCAGTTAATAATCAGTTCTAACTTTCTCGGATGAAACTATGGGTTTATTTGTTATAATCCAGACTGTCAAACTAATGGAGTGAAATTAAAAGGCTTGTGTTCTGTGAGATGGGTTGTGATTTGTTAAGTATGTTCTATTGAAGTAATTGTTGTTTCCAGATCACCGTGGCTAACAGGAATAATTCTGTCATTGAGCATGAACATGGATTGCTAGATTATTCGTTATCAAAGATGGGGCATACCACAAATAGCATGTTCAGCGTGGCATGCTTTGTGCATGATAGTTTGTTTAAAAATAAATGGTGAATATGTGTTGCAATAGAAGATAGAAAATGTGCTTCCTGTGTAATGCTGCTGTATGCTGGCAGCTGTGCATCTGACAGCTTTTCATCCTTCCTAACTGCCTTCATTTCTAACCAAGGACATGTATGAATACCACATTGTCACTTGAATACTAATTCAACCCTGTACACAATTACTGGCTTATTGAATTATCCGTATAATTTATTTCACCTAGACTATCATGGTGTTAATTTGTATATATGTTGCTTACAATATGTTAGATTTGTTCAAATACATGTTGTAGGCAGAACTGTACTGTAGCATGATTATGAGTTCATCACTGAGAACAGCAAGCATGTCAATAAATGCTTTATTATTTTCTATAGTTCTTGAGTTTAAAATACGACTTTCAGAACCTAAAATATTGAAGGAGGAATACATTTCGACTAGATTTTTGTGTGATAATTGTCTTTTTAATTTCGCTAATGTGAGAAAAAAAACTTGCCCTTTGTGTCTTTTGACTGTCTTAACAACATGGTATCATGGAATCCATGAAGGTTTCTATATATTGTGAACTATTTCAGACCAAATAGTTATATTTGAGCTTCACAAACAATCGAACATTTTCATTCTTGTATGTTTCTGTGTCATTCACAGAGAAATCGCCAGCCAAAAATGAGAAGGTAATCTCTGCTCCAGAAGTTCCATTACTGAAGCCCCGTTTTCTGTCACTTGATATGGAGAAGGGCCTGAAGACTGAGAAGGAAAGTCCTGGCTCTCCCCTGACTGACAGCACCTCTGTCACATACCGTAGACAAGGTCGTCAGCATGCCCTCATGACTGGACCAGACACTAAAGTCTTCGTTGTTTGGCTGGAGAGCTTTGAGGACTATGAAAACTTTCCAACAGGTGGGCATTATAACTTCAACTACTTCCACGTTTGTAGTCACAACTATGAAACCTTACAAGTACACAGGATGAAAACGTCCAGGTGGCAGGCACAAATACTGCAAAAAAACCTTTGGATCTTCCAGTTTGTTGACATAAACAATACAATTACCTTTCCCAGGTGTGAAAAGGAATAGGACCACACCCGTGTGGTGTGAAAAGGAATAGGACCCCACCCGTGTGGTGTGAAAAGGAATAGGACCCCACCCATGTGGTGTGAAAAGGAATAGGACCCAACATCATAATATGACTGAAATATAGTTGAAAGCGACGTTAAATCATATTCACTCACTCACTCACAAATACCTTTCAATCAGAAGGCATAAACACTACAATATATTCTCATCTGGTACATACCAGCACTATGGAAAAACTTAATCATAAACCAGAAAAACTTTTCAGCTGGTAGGAATAATCTTAAACCCTATTATAACTTACCAGCTGGTAGGCATAAACACAACTGGTAGGCATGAAGACTGAAAACATCCCAGCTGGTAGGCATGAACTTCAAAGATACTTTCAAGTAGGCATTCTCTTGTTTGTAACCTTCTAAACTGTCATTGTATCAACCTCTGACTGCACTTTATAAAATAATAATGTGATGCGCATGCATATTCTATCTGTATCGATTTTGATCAACACATGGAGCATGTATCAGTATACGAGGGGAGATGGCAATTTGACCATAACATCATAACATGTGAACAATTTTTATACTAAATTATTACACAAGAACACGGTGTACAACGTCCTGTTTAGGTGTGGCATGCTGAGCCCACTCCACTCGTTTACAAGTGGATGAGCCTGATTGGCCAAGAGCCATGTGCAATAAAGCTGTATGCCGCAATAAACCCCAGTACTACCAGAGGGTAAATCTGACCGGAGGAGTAGCTATAGAACCTTTGCTGTGTAGGTGGGCGTGGCTGTTCTTCCCTACACAGCTGTAGTTCCCTCCCTTTACATTTCGTACCACGAAGTTTTGACCTCCGAAACGCCTGCGTTTCGGAAGATTTAACGGCTGCACATACAAGAACACAGTAGCTGGTGATAATAAAATGTACCTCGTTATTCTCCTTGTAGTCGTTTGTCACTTCCCTCCAAGTTAGAACTCTCTGTATTCCCTCATTCTTAAGTTATCATCAATTGTTCAAGATTATCGGGGATTTGAATATTCAGCTGATCGCCATTCAACTGTCAGTGATGTAAATTTCCCTTGCACGGACTTTGCCGGAGATGGCGGTGTCTTTTGAAAACAAGCCGTGGCACATGTGTGATTTTTCGGGTCAGTTCGATGACAGTCCAACGCATGCGCGTGTAGGTGGGCGTGGCTATCTTCGATATGCTGAGACATTCAAAATATGAGACCAAAATATGTCAGAAAACTCCGTGAAGGCGTGATTAAACGATGATATCTCAAGAACGAGGAATTATTAAGTGTTGAGAGTTGGCATGCGGCGAGAAGGACCAATGTAGAGGAAAATGAGGTATAGTTTATTACTATTCGCTGCCGTTTTATTTCGTGTGCAATTAGGATATTGGACAATGTCATTCGAAGTTCAATGTGTGGGATGTATTGTGTATAGGAAGAACCTGGGCTGTAGTCGGTTACACAGCCATTCGAGACTACAGCCATTCCTGGGCTAACCGGAGGAGGTACATGTATACAATCTGTTGCCATAAGGATGGTAGGCATGAACACAATGAAAACTTCCCAAGTTCCCACCTGGTAGGCGTGAACTCCACAGAAACTTTCCAGCTGGTAAGAATGAACATTGTGGATTCCTCCCACCTGGTTGATATAAACCTGAACACTACGAAAGTTTTGACTGGGAACCATGAAGACTGAAAAACTGACAGCTGGTGGGCATAAAACCCAGCAAAAGTTTAACTGCTGAGCATGAAGATTTCAAACTTTCCAGGTGGCAGGTGTAAACAGCATAATTAACCTTATTAACTCTCCATAGCTGCCAGCTATTTCATAAAATGTAGTTTTGAACCTAATGAACCAATTCGTCATTGCACTTCTTTCATTGCAGTGTTACTATATTTTGAACTACATAGAGCTGGTAGAATATGGTACAGTTATGCTAAGAGATGACTAACCTGAGGTAATGGTAATGGCTAAATCACAAGCTTATATTGTCTATCATGAATTATATGTAACTGATAGTCACTAGATAGCTGAACTCTTGCTCACTCACTTTCTTTCTTTATAATGTGCTATAAATATTGTTATATCCTTTCATTGTTAGCATGTGTTGTATGTGTGTGAAATGTACATTCTGTCTTTGATCCCTTGACACAGGTGATCTACTGGGCGTGACTAGCACTGGGCTAGAGCAGCAGGCCAGTATGACCTCCACCAGTTCTGTACAGAGAGTACAGGAGAAAGACTCCTTCATCGTCTTCATACATGCTCTACAGAATGGCTTGTTCAGGATCCACTTGCAGGGACAAACAACCAAGTGAGTTGGACCAATGGTGTATTTTTACAACAAGAACCCAGGAAGACATCTGCCTATCAATGTCATTTGAAGGCGGTAGGCGTCTCTTTTTGACAGTAGGACCCAAAATGACCAAAACAGCCACTTACTTTCCATGTAGGATATGGATTGTGCCTTTGAGTATGCCGATACCCCAAACTTGGAATAAATAAAACAAGGGTCTAATTGACGCTATGGACTAATCATTAAAATGAAATCTTGAGTCTTACATTTTTTAAGTGAATTGCTGGTCTTCACCTCAATAGATTTCTTGTTTGTCATCAGCGTGAGGTATTCCTGGAATTTAATCCCAATATATATTTTTGGACCAGAGAAACAGAACAGACATTTTCAACAATTTCTTGTTTTTGTTTTTGGACGGAAGAGATGTGATGTTGACCTGTTACCTGTTTTGTGAAAGTGGTACTATGACCTTAATTTTGTTTTCAGATACTTCGTCTTACCCTCAGATGTCCACTTTTCAGAATTTCAATTTTCAATAATTTCTGATTTTTGTCCACAGTCACCACAACCTTGACCAACTGACCAACTGGTATGTGACATCTGTGTGACCCCATGGTTATTCTGGTCAAATTTGCGAGAAATTGGTCAATTTGATGGAAAGTTAGGCAACTAAATAAGAAAGTTGAAAGGGGAAGGAGAAAGAGAAGGAGTATGGGACCTTGCCAGTTTTCGCTGACATATTCCGAAAAAGTGTGGATTTTGAGGACAAAGAAAGGGTCAATGAAATCGCAAACAAGAAGCTATCTATGTGCACTGAAATTATGCATATTATTGCAAGTAACTGGAGGATCACAAGACTTAGTATTAAATCGAGCCAGTGTGAGGTCTTTCTTGAAGCCCCATGGGATCTTGTTGGAAGTGGGACACTAGTCCCTCCTATTCAAGAAAATTTCCATCCTATTCTCTCACAAAATGCATCTCTAGAGTCCACTTGTATTTAAGAGACCACATCATAAAGTTTAAGATGAAGGCAGATAATACAAAATTTGAGTCAATTACACACAGTGTTTCATGTCAAATCCTACTCCCAACCCAAAGAAATGTCTTGTTTAGTATCCAAGTAGGATGATGAACCACATAATTGCCCAAGTTAATATGTCCTTGGGAAGTACTACTACCCTGTATAATGAGTATTGTGACTAACGTCATACGACCTACAAAGTAGAGTGAGGAAGATGACTTGGGGGTCCAAGCGTAATGTTATAGGTCACCTAAGTAGGTCAAATTTTCATAGAAAATAGGCCAGCTCAGAACTTGCTGGTAACAGTCCCCTAATGCACGTTCATCCCCAAAATCAAGGTTCTAATGTCAATGATTCTCCTTATTTTGCTGACGAAAGGATTCGGATGGACTGACTCACTCACTCATTACCGGACAATTTGCAAATGAGAGCCTACTTCGTAGGAATACATGGCAGTGTGACTAACGTCACAGGACCTACGAAGTAGGGTAGGCATCCCCTACCCCCAAGTTGAAATCCTGCCTATATTAAGATGGGCACAGCCCAAGTCAGTATCAAAAATCATCAGAAATGTTTTCATCAAAAGTAGGTCAGCTCAGAACTTGCTGGTAACAGTCCCCTAATGCACCTTCATGCCAAAAATCAAGGTTCTAATATCAATAGTTCTTCTTATTTTGCCGACGAAAGGATTCGGATTGACTGACTTAATCGCTCACTCATTACTGGAAAATTTGCAAAAGAAAGCCTACTTCGTAGGAATATATCCCCTGTAACTGTTCATGGTTGGATTGTTGTGTTATTCAGGATGTCTATGGCCATTCCCCTGGTTAGTGGTATGGTGGTCAGTAGGAGATGTCTGGGCACACTGGTCAGACAGACAGCCATCAATATCTGCCGCAGAAAACGACTCGAGAGTGAATCGTAAGTAGCTTGGTGTTCATATTTTTAAGTCTGAGACTTGTCTGACCTGGAAGTATAGCTATCATACCATACAACTAGATCCTTGCTCTAGCTCATTAGTCTGACACTCGTCCATTCAGTTAGAGCAATCCTCTACTATCAGATTCTAATCATTTACTACTCTATCCTAATCCAGTATAGCTGTATTATATTTCGTTGTTATTATTATTGTCCCCCGACGCCCGAAGGGCTAGAGGGGGGCTATAGAATTGGGGTCCGTCCGTCCGTGCGACTTAGTTTCCGGACAATAACTTCTGGAAAACTGAACGGATTCTTTTCAAATTTAGTATGTGGGTACCTCACCTGAACATCTTGCTTGGGATTGGTTTTCACGCCGATCCGCATACAGGTGGCGCCACCTGGGGGCAAAGTTAAAATTTTGTTTCCGGACAATAACTTTTGAAAACCTGAATGGATTCTTTTTAAATTTGGTGTGTGGGTACCTCACCTCAAGATCTCACTTGGGATTGTTTTTCGCACTGATCCGCCTATAGGTGGCGCCACCTGGGGGCCAAGTTAAAATTTTGTTTCCGGACAGTAACTTTTGAAAAACTGAACGGATTCTTTTCAAATTTGGTTTATGAGTACCTCGCCCCAAGATCTCGCTTGGGATTGTTTTTCATGCCGATTTGCCTATAGGTGGCGCCACCTGGGGGCCAAGTTAAAATTTTATTTCCGGACAATAACTTTTGAAACACTGAACGGATTCTTTTCAAATTTGGTATTTGGGTACCGCTTCTCAAGATCACACTTGGGATTGTTTTTCATGCCGATCTGCCTATAGGTGACGCCAAGTTAAAATTTGGGTCTGTCCGACCTAAGTTTCCGGACAATAACTCCTGAAAAACTGAACGGATACCTGTCAAATTTGGTATGTGGGTACCTCGCCTAAAGGTCTCGCTTGGGATTGTTTTTCACGCCGATCTGCTTGCAGGTGGTGCCAACTGGGTCTAAGTTAAAATTTTATTTCCAGACCATAACTTTCAAAAAACTGAACGGATTCTTTTTAAATTTTGTATGTGGGTACTTCGCCGCAAGATCTCACTTGGGATTGTTTTTCACGCTGACCCGCCTATAGGTGGCGCCACCTGCGGGCCAAGTTAAATACAATTAACTTGTTTCATACAATATCTTCTGAAATCCTGACCGGATTAGGACAAATTCGGTAATTGTGGGTACCTTGCCACTGGATCTCACTTGGGATTGCTCCGCATGCTGAAAGTTACGGTTCCAAGTCAAATCTATTGTTTCAACGTCGGGGGACTTGAACCCCTCGGGTTTTCATTTTTTTTATTTTTCATTCTAGTACAGCTGAGCCCTGCTCTAGTACATGATTAATTCTGGGTAACTCACATCTTTATCCAGGAAACCTAGGTTTTAATACTGTACAACTAGGTCATAATACTGTACAACTAGGTCATAATACTGTACAACTAGGTCATAATACTGGACAATTAGACTCTAAACCCAGTACAAGTAGACCCAATCTTTTACAATCAGATCCTACTCCTGTACAACTATATCCTAATCCACTAAAATAGACCCAATATCCTGTACAAGTAGATCCTAATCCTAACATGTACATGTAGGCCTGTGCAACTACCTGTGGATCCTAATCTGTAATAAATAGATCCTAACATAGTCTGACAGGATAGATAATAATCTGGCATGAGAAAGTCCTAATCTGGTATATCACAATCCTATTATCAAAGGCCTTATCTTATTACTGGCTGGTCAGAATCTGATAATACCCTGGCCAGCTTGATCTGATTCCTGTAAAAGTAATCCAGTACAATATGATTTATCTACAGATACCAGCCCCCGCATGTGAGACGGAAACTCAAAATTCAGGAAGTTGTAAAGAAATATCGGAGCAACATTTCAGAGCCAGAGTTCTACACGGCCCTGTTTCAGGATGTGTCGACTTAATAAGAATACCGATTGAAAGTATTAATGTTATATATAGTTCAATGTACATTATGTATTTAATATATTCACATATATTACTATATTTTCTTAATTTTAGCAGTGCTGCTGTTGTTCCCAATGGCGTTCCTCGTATTCAACATATACATGTTGTATAACTAGGAATCACAATACATGTACTTGCAATGTATGAAGTGAAAGTTATCTTGTTTGACAATGATATTTCCTAGTCTTGTTGAAATTTTTCAAATCAATGTACAGCTATCTTGTTCGGAAAAATATTGCTTCGTCTCTGTAAAACTTTTTTTGGTAATTTTGAAGTCAATACTCAGTTCAAACGCAGTGTGCAGCTGTTCATACTCCATGTAAGGATCACGAGACAATGCATACAATAGCCAAGTCTTGGGACAACAATGTGTCTAGACTTGAGCCTTTTCAGCTGCACAAAGACTCAGACAATAGCTTCCTACATGAAGTATCCACCTGTACAGCAGTATTAGTGCTATTTTCTGTTAGCTATATATCATTAATATGTAAATATATGTGTCTATAATGTATATTTATGTACCCATGGCTCATATGTATATGCTTGTAGATATTGTACATATTCTGTATGAATCATTTTTGGAGAGAAGAGGCAATTGATAGAAATGAAAATCTAGGCTCAATTATTTGAGTTTTCTGGATTTATCTGGAGTTGCAAGGCACTTTCACACATTAGAATGTATGTGAATGAAATACAAAATTGAAGAAGTCTGCCATTTTCAAATTGTTCAGGGCACAGAACAGAATAGAATAGAATTTATGAACCAATCAGGTGCCCACATGTATGTACATGTAGGGGAAAAACACTGAGAGACTGATCTAATTATGATAACCTAACTCTTAGAATGAATAACATGATCAAACTTACTTCTCTTTCAGTCACAACTCACAACTAATTGTTGTTGACAGCCTAAATGTCCTTCGCATGGCTTCAGACTGTATACCTCTTGCCATCAAACTTTTTCATTCTTCTAGAAGATATACTGGATGCATATTTCATCTCTTTCGTATGCAGATACAGGCTTTTTGTGTCAATCAACATCCATAAACTAGACAATTGCACAGGCATTTTCGACCCAATGTAGTCAGATGGTGTTACACTGAGAGTTGCTTTTGGTACCTTCTTCATCAAACTCCCCTGAACTGTATATGAAATGCTTCATAGTACATGTGTATGACCAAACCAGAGCCATATTATACACTTATTAACTTGTGACGGAGTCAATACCATGAAACCTGGACCCGAGGCCAGACTTGGTCGAGCCGATCTGACCGAGGCCGCAGGCCGAGTCTGGCCAAGGGTGCTCGTTTCATGGTATTGACTCCGTCACAAGTTACTAAGTGTTTTATTATACCAATTTTTTTGTATTTGGGGGCATCCATCAATCTCCCTACCCATCGCTGTTCTAATTCTGACCTCGAATCACGAGTAATCGAGTAATTGGGAGTTTTATCCCTTCTACCACGAAGAGGCGACCGTCCGACGGCTAAGTTTGCTACCACTCATACGGCACATGTAAACACTGATCACGGGATATCAATATTGACTCCTGACCTCGCGCTTCGCCTGACAAATACGTCACCCGCATCAGCTGGGTCAGTGATTGAAAATTATTGACTCGTCGCTGGCTAAAGTTTGCCCAATGAAATAACAGAATCCCCTCATGAATATTCAAGAGGTATAATAATTTAAAATGTTGACCTCTCAATACTCATCAAACATGACCTCACCAAACCTATTTGTCTGTTATGTGTTACACTTGTTTATGTTGTTGTCGTATTGTATTACGGTACTCTTTAATGTGTTTTATTTCGTACCTGTTTATTTCCAGTGTTAAATTATCTTCTCTTTTTTTTACAAGAGAACCAACCGAGAGAAGCTTAAGGCTTATCTGGAATTTTTCAGATTAACTGCTAAGGTCACTGAATGTATTCAACAATATAACATGGTCAATATTTGTACCCTAACACCCATGTTGTATCCAGGCACTGGGTAAGTATCTGCCCCCTAACTCCAGGGATAAGGTCAATATTTGTCCCCAGCACTCCTGTTATATCCCAGGATAGGGTCCCTATCTGTCGCCTAACTCTCCTGTTCTATTCAGGGATTGGGTCAATATTTGTCCCATAACTCTCCTGTTCCCTCCAGGAATAGGGTCAATATTTGTCCCCTAACTCTTCTGTTATATCTAGGGATAGGGTTATTATTTGTCCCCTAACTCTACTGTTTTTCCAGGGACTGGGTCAATATTTGTCCCCTATCTCTACCATTATATCCGGGGATAGGATCAATATTTAATTGTCTCATAATCCAGGGATAGAGTCAAAATTGTCCCATAACTCTCCTGTTCCCTCCACGAATAGGGTCAATATTTGTCCCCTAACTCTTCTGTTCTATCTAGGAATAGGTCATTATTGGTCCCCTAACTCAACTGTTTTATCCAGGGACTGGGTCAATATTTGACCCCTATCCAGGGATCAATTTGTGCTCGTGAGACAAAAGGAAGTATGCTAAGTATTGATATCTAGTCCTCAAACTGTGCAATATTTCCACATTTATTTCATGGAATTCTTGTTTCACGGTTCAGTTCTGTGCTTTGAGTATGTATGGACTGCAGAGCAGAATTTAAAATATAGCTATTGTGTATATACCCTCTCATGTAGTGTTCATGCAGTGTGTAACTCTTCCCATTGTATGTATATATGGTCGGGTACAAAACTTCATCTAAATTGCACAAATTAAAACTCATCCTCAGAAAATACCAAAGTGGCCATTTATGGACAGGAAACATATATGGTCATGTTTTCTCGCACAATTTTATAACATTCTCTGCAATAAAGACTGAGAGAACAGTTTGGTCGGTCATTCTGTGAAGTTTGAAGGTCTTATGATATATTGTTATGTTGAAATAAAAATATATTTCAAGTATTTGTGTTTTGTACTTTTTTGACATAAAGACAGAATATCACATTATCAATTTTGTCATTGTACAATTAATCTTTTGCCGAGGTCAATTTGTGGTTTTGTTGACCTGAGCAAATGCAACAGCTATTTTCACTGGCTGAGAGGACGCACTTAAAATAGAATGTCAGCATCATATTTATGGACCTTCTTTGAGTCCATATTGAAGTTTAGTGACAACCACGTGACCGTGAATGGTCCAATGGGGAAAGAGTAACAGTAATATAGTCATATAATAGCGAGGAATTAAGACTTTGTCTTTGTATTATTACCAATGGCTCGTCAAAGGATATGGTATATTTGCATTGACAAACAGCACCAGATGAGGTTCAGTAGAAGTTGAACAAGAATCAAAATTGACTTCAATATCCATCCATACAACATTAAAGCATAGTTTAATACTGGAGAGCAACCATTACAGGCCTTATTTTTTTTTTATCATTTAGATATATTTTTTTTATCATTTAGAAAGTGATCGTATAACAGTATTTTCGTTATTTTGGGATAACACTATCTTAGAATAGCACACATTCTAGTGCTGAAAATTTGGTCGAGTCCCGTGCGAGATTCGAACCAGCGACCCCAGGCCTTGCTAACTTCTCAACACACAGCTCAATTCCATGTTGACACTTGTTCCTCATTATAATGCTGAAGTTAGGGGACACTATAGTGAGTTCATAATAGCAGCACACATACATGTATTACAGCTATATATGGTCCCATACCCTGATGACATATTATATATCTCTGTCACGTGAAGAATTGTATTTCCATTCATCTGTATGACACGTGAACACTCATCCAGAAGTCTAACATGGATTGTGTAACACGAAACCAATTAAGGACTTGAGGCCCGGGGTAGCGCCTCATACTAGACACCCTCGTGCATTCTGTCTCATTTCATCACAACCACTTCACATACATATATATGTTTTATATGGTTGGAAAGATCACGATTCGGGCGTTCCAAATAAAGTAAAAATTTAATTCTTGCGTTTATTCCACCGGTTTTGTTGCAGTTAGAAAAGTTATTTCCAAAAAATAATGTCTTTTTTATATCGCTAATTTCACCTATTATTTTACAAGTAACGAGTCCGAGATTTTGCATGGTGATAATAAACCTTTCAAACCAAATAAGTGTGTCTCAGTTTTTTTTTTAAACTCTTACAAAAAGTTTGAGAGCGTTGTAAAGTTTATTTTTTGAAACAAAATGAAAGTCTAATTCAAGTTCCAATAACTTCAAAACAAAGCAACATTTTGAAAAACTGAGACACATTCGTTCGGACTGTAATGTATATATTATGCTCCCCATAAATTGACATGATCGGATGAAAAATAGAGAAGTTATTAGCAAGTTTGTATGTACCAGCTGTGTAAAAAAATATGTCGGATATAGACCGTAAACAAAAATAATCTACTTTTCAGATGATATTCTGTAATTATTATCCGCTACTTGATGATAATGACACAATATTCTCACACAACATATAGGGATTATAGACCAAACGTTCTTTAATCACTTTGGAACAATATATTTTGAGAAAGTGTAGAAAACCAGTCGCGAAGATGAATTTTTATGATGGAATATGCCCCGTTGGTCAGTTTTCACGCCTTCCGAAATCCCTCACCGCGGGTGATTGAGTAGACGTCGAGCATTCTATAGAAGGCTTACAGAGATGTGATTTGCGGCAATTGGACATTCATGGATTTAATTGCCGACTGAAAAAGGTCTAGCTCAAGGAAAGAGAAGAAAACAGGAACTGGTCAGTCCACAGACCTCAAACGGGAAAAAAAACTGGCAGCGGCCATTTCCGGTGGAGTTAAAAAACTTTACTATTATCGCGAAAGTATACAATTTGCGGGAATAATGTTTGCCTTTTTTATAATTATATGTACGATGGTGAATACGTAAAGTATTTATTTTGAATGAATACCTCACTTTCTACATAATTGCCGCATGTATAATGCGATAATGCTGTATGAAGTAATACTGAATCGGAGGTATATATGACCGAACAGCAGGAGTCGTGTAATAATGTTTATCAAAGTTTCTTTTTGCCTGCATGCGTGTCCTACTAATCTTGTAACGTTTTCTTCCCATGATTGTGTTGGCAAGTAAGAAATGTTGATAGAATGTCAAGTGAGATATTATGAAAAACATTACGCAAATTCGCAATATATATATCTGCATATACCACATGCTTTCCGGAAATGGTTGACCACCTGAGCAGTGTGTTTGTATTTTTTATTTTGTCATGTGGCGCGAAAACACTGAGATAGACCATATAATTTCCTGTTCAATATTTTGTAAACGATGGCGGCTTTGGCATGAATGTAGTAGAAAAACAACTAATTGTATAAATGAGCCCAGCGTGCGAATTGTGTGTATTGCAGTGACAAGTGATTAGCCAAGGTGCGAAGTCGCAGCAGGCGATAACACCGACTGTGAGTAATGCGCGCTAATCTCCACAGCACAGAGTTCTTCCACAGACAGTGAATTTTTGAGAGCTAAAATTTCACATTTGCAAACATTTTTTAAGGAAAATAACACAAACACTTGATAGGTTTTTTCTTCAACTTTTGAAATATGCAAAGAAAAAAATATCGATAGTTTGAGCCTATTCCCCGGGCCTCGAGTCCTTGAATTGTCATTGTCAACGCAAAGTACATGTCCCGCAAGGCGTGAAGGCCTATATGTAACCCGATACACCAAATTAAAGCTTGCTCTTCAGACTGTGCCAGCTTAGCTCGGGGACCTCGTGCTAGCAATTAAGTTGAGGTCATGTTACACTAAGGTGGTGATCGGCTAATTGAATTGTATAACGACGCTCACCTGTCATTTAATTGCCATGGATGTTGGGGGCCTGCACTGCATCAAGGGATGGTATTTTATTGTCATGGATGTAGGGGGCCTACGTCATCAGGCTTTAGGACCATTAGGGGATATAACGGTAGTGTTATACTAAAATGCTCTTTATAATGAACCATGTTGCAGACCTGCCAAGTCTCCTGGAATTTCCGGGAGTCTCAAGAACTATGGACTAACCTTCCGGTCTCACGGAAAAGTTTAGATATCTCCCGGAATTCATAGAATATCTTCTCAAAAGTCTAAATCTACTCATTTTCTCATGAAAAGGGATGTAATATAACCGACAATTTTTGTATGAAAAATGACAATCTCATATGGGAATTTATTGTCTAGAAATGCGTCTGGTGCGTTTTAGAGCGTCTGAGAATGTCTAGCCCGCCCACCCACCCCACGGGCAAAAATTTTTTCGCCATGCTTCGCCGTGGCAGCTCTGATGTTGTAATGAGGGACCAGCATATTCTCATCTATATCTGTGTTTGGGGCCAATTCCATGTATTCCTGGCACTCGAACTAACCAAATTTATGTTTTGGAATGCCATTTTTGCTACTATAATCTATTACAATGTACCATTGGCTGTCCAGTAAAATCAACTAATCCTGGAGTTTTGGCTGGATATTCCTGAAACTTTGCAGGATTATTAAACAGACTTTTGAAGATGTGCACCTGCTATTTGTGAGATGAAATTTCAATTTTTATCAAATTCATCAGGAGTTTGGCTTTGCCATTTTCCCCCATTAACTTCAGCGTACTTGACGATCTTGTATAATCAACTAATCCCACAGAGACCCTTGGAACTTTGGGAGGTGTGCGGAGCTGAATTTGAAGAGGTGAACATCATATTTATGAAATGAAATTTTATCAAAATTACTAGAATTTGCACTCATTTCCCTCATCAAAATTAACAAGATTATTAAGGTTAAACCCTCAAAATGCAGACAAATATTGTTATCATTTTACCAACGACTCTTTTTGGCAACACAGAATGAATTCTTATTAGAATGGTTATTTAGTTGGACCTGGCATTCCGAACAGTCTCCTCATTCAAGAAGCAGCATTTCTTTTTGATAAATTTTATTTTATTCCAGTCCGGTAATTTCTACAGACAGGCCAACCACATGTATAATTGAATGAAGGTAAAAAGGTGACCATGACCGATATACGAAATTAGCAAAACTTGTCGGGTTGTTTTGATGCATGAGGCTCTATTTTTTTCTTAAACTTAGCCGTTAGCTCGACCCATGAGCGCATGCATGTGGATGAAACATGCTCCAAAATGACATATTGTGGTGAGGTATTGATATACCCAATTTGAGCGAGTGAATATGATTTAACGTTGCTTTCAACACTATTTCAGTCCTATCACGACGTTTGGTTCCTATTCCTTTTCACACCCGGAAACCACACAGGTAGGGTCCTATTCCTTTTAACACCCGGGAACCCCATGGATGCTCCAGTTAGTCGCCTCTTACGATAAGCTCTCTGAGGGGCTGAGGACTATTCTTACCATGATCTGGAGTGTGCACGACACCCCAGGTTAATCCTCGGGAGCCCCACAGGGCCCCAATTTGAAAAGAAACTGTGGAGTTCTTATTTTGTTGCACAGAAGTTGGCCCACATCTGGCAAGTGACAAGTATGCACATACCAAATTTGAAAAGAATCCGTAACTAATCATTCTCATTGTATTGTCAAGAAACAAACTTAAAAGTTAGCCCCAAGGTGGCGCCACATATGGGTATATGTGGATGAAACACAATTCAAAGTGACATCTCAGATCTGGTGGCAAGGTGTATTTACAAAACAAATTTAAGATTCCATAGTTCCAATTTTATTGCCCAGAAACGAAATTTCACGTTGTAAATATATGTATAACAAATTTAAAATGAATCTGTTGAGCCGATCGACACATCTGGTCAAAAAATACTGCCTGAGCAAGTATTCCACGTACACATGAGAAATTCAACATGGCGGCAGCGGCCATACTGTTTGACACTCCGGCACAAAGCAATACCAACCTTGCTCTCATCTTTCAGAAGCTTTTACCCAATTTAAGTGAAAACCGGAGTGGTTGAAGTCCTAGACATTGAAGAAAGTGATTTGGCTTGAAAGCTTAATATGCAATCAGCCTTAAAATCAATGCATTTTACCCTCCCCTGTGCGTTTTTCAGCAGCGAAGTTTGCTAAATCTTCATAGGTATTATATTTGATGATAGTGGATTGCCATAGAAAACGATTGCAACAGTATCTTGTCATAGAAATTCGAAATTCTGCACATTTCGCTCACGAACCTGAAAGTGATGCTCACGAAAATGAAAGTTGAACGGCTGCAGCCATGGGATAACATGGCTAGTGCCCAAGGTTCAGTAGAGTGGCAGAGCATATGTAGGCAGAATGCAACATGTGTATACGCTTGACATGGCAGTCAGCATGCCGTTCATTTTTAAAGACCAATTCCTTTATTTTCTCATGAATGGTAGAAACAAGTTTAGTTTGTTGTTGTCAAATTTGTTTTATTTTGTACCTGTCATAAGCATGTCAGGGATACTGCCTTTAATTTTCTGTTACATTCTCGTTAGAATCACTTTTGCGAGGTTTTCGATTCCAGCCTAGATTTGAGGCTGATTGCATCTTTAATGTTCCATACCCGGCATGGAAAGCAATCTCAAACAGGATTCTGTGGCAAGGTACCCACAGTTATCAAATTTCTCCTGAAACCTTCAAGTGGATTGACATGACATTCACAAATGAGATCTTCAGGCAATTAAGGTAACCACATACCAAATTTTACTTTGGCCCCTACATGGTACCACCTTTTGTCTGATCAGCATGAAAAACACTCCCAAGCGAGATCTTGAGGCAAGGTACCCACATACCAAATTTGAAAAGAATCCGTTCAGATTTTGAAAACTTAATGTCTGGAAATGGAATTTTAATTTGTTCCACAGGTGGTATAAACCTAATAGTCCATGAGATAGCCCCCCAAAAGTGCTCTAGATTTCAATGATTTTGCACCCCCCGGGGGAGTACATTTTCTATATGTCATTTTAAAGAGGAAGGTCTGCAGAATACCATGAGGTGTGTTGCCACCCTGAAAAAGTGTTTTGTCATAGCCTATAGCCCACTGAATGAGGTACCCCTGATTGCGACATGTGCATGAACACGCACGTTACATGCATCTGAGACGGTCATAATGAAGGGCAATGAATATATGAACTATTTGGCATAATTATCATCCCAAGCCCAGTGCAAATCGAACAAGAGCCCAAGGGGCTTCAATATACGCCCGTGTATCTGGAATTACATTGGTCCAAATTTCAAGGTTGTTTGATAGCCTTGATTCCAATTGGTAGCTAGCCTACAATTTTGTGCTTCTGAGAATGTAACATATATAACATCTTATGGATGGATGGATGGATGTACTTGGGCACTCCATCGCACCGCGATGGGCACAGGTCGTGCGAACACGCCGTGCAACCCGTTTCCCCCAACCCGCCCTACACATGATCCCTCTTAACAGTGTCACATAGACACTGTTTAATCTTATAGTGAATGATAAACTAAAATGAGCTTAACTCTTGGTAACTAGTTGACCTTGAAGCAAGAGCCGAGAGCTCACATATCCCACACTGAAATTGACAATATTCAAACACAAGAAAATAGTAGTTTTCCTGCAAATGGATTCCTTTCAGGCAAGATAATTTTTCATGAAGGAAGAAAGTGATGAAGTAAACCTTTGTTCTTGAGTTAATAAAGAGGTATGAAGTTCATAAAGGATCCCTCTCCCCGTTAAATTACTAAATGTATGGTTTTTATTTCAAATATTAGACAACTCCACAGGATGAATGCCATATACATGTAGGGGAGAGAATATTCCAACCTAACACATATGGTCAGCTAAACTTGATTCAGTTTTGAAGGACTGTGACCTCGACCTTGGACAAATTGATCTCAAAATGTATGGCTCCTCTTTGCCATGCGAGTAAAGGTACGGTAAGTTCCCTAAGTATTCGCGACCCTAAGTAAATTCGAAAACGTCCGTTTTTCTGAACTGACCTGCACAAACTATTCGGAAGTGGTCAGTTTTTCACGACTGCGATATTCACTTCCGGTCACGAATACTTAGGGAACTTACCGTATACTCAAAGTTTGGTATCATTCCATACCTTGAAACTAGAGATATCGCATGGACAACAAATGTTAATGGATGAATGGACAGAACGCAACATCGCATTACATGACCTCGTCTTCGACAGGCATATGAAAATGTGATTTCCTGATTTTGGGGTCACAGTTACCTTGACCTTGACCTAAATTTTGGTACACGACACTTCGTCTTCCGTCAATGTATCAATGGACACAAAAAAATCATGATTTTTATGAATTTCATTATCATTTTGGGGGTCACAGTGACCTTGACATTCGGCCTTGACCTACATTTTGGTATGTGACACATCATGTCCCCCTAATGAATCTACGGACACAAAACAAAGTAATTTTCAAAGATTTTTTTTATTTTGGAGTCACAGTGACAGTGACAAACTACCTCCCCGTAATTTCTCAATGGACACAAAAAATCATGATTTTTAACAATTTAACGATTTTGGGGTCACAGTGACCTTGACCTTTGACCTACATTTTGGTATGTGACACATCATGTCCCCCTAATGTATCTACTGACACAAAAAAATGTTATTTATAATAATTTCCTGATTTTGGGGTCACAGTGACCTTTGACCTTTGACCTTGATTCTGGTGTCACAGTCATCTTGACTATTGACGTGGATCTAAATTTTCGTACATGACAAAACGGCTACCCGTAATTTCTCAATGGACTCAAAAAATCATGATTTTTAACAATTTCATGATTTTGGGGTCACAGTGACCTTGACCTTTGACCTTGACCTACATTTTGATATGTGACACATTGTGTCCCCCTAATATATCTACTCACACAAAGAAATGTTATTTTCAATAATTTCCTGATTTTTGGGTCAGTGACCTGTGACCTTCAACCTTGACCTATATTTTGGTATGCGACACCTCATTTCCCCCTATTGAATCCACTCACAAAAAATTAGAAATTTTTAATGATTTCCTGATTTTTCCGTCACACTGACCTTGGACCTCTGACCTCGACCTACATTTCATATGCAACACATCGTTCCCCCCTAGGGCATCCACTCACCAAAAATTAGAACTGTAGATAGAAAACTGTCAATGATCAATCAGGGCTGGAAATAAGGAATTGTCCTCCGTAACCCGTCATAGGTTACGGTGTTACGGGACACTCTGGTTACGATGGAAGTAAATCTCGTAACCGATGCCGTAACCCCCGCAACCCGTCGGCCATGTGCTCGCTTTGGCTTAACTCTACCTATTTCCCCAATCATGCAAAGTCTGCTTGGAAATCCTATGAAACTGACGAAAGTAATGTTTGTATGGATATTGTGATTCCTGATTGAAGCATCATATCGTTAATATGTTGATTACTTCCACTAATTTTAATGATTAAAAGCTGTAATGAGCCGATCACCGAGACGACAATCCAAAGCATTGCAACACGTGCGTTTTAGGAGAAACATGATGCACAAGGCACAGGTTTTTTACTTCCGTCTGTGAGTGCAGCAAATTCGTTCCAAAGTTACAATATCAATCAATTAAATTCCGGTACGATAAATACTTTAGACATGCAACTTTACTATTGTTCGATAGCGAAATGCTGCCAACAGCTGAAAATGAAAACTGCACGACGATGCATCACGGGAGACTTTACAACAACAACCTGTGTTAAACTATCGGTGACGGCGGCAATTTACGACGAAATTTTCACAACCTGCTCATGCCGACGAGTATTGTCTTCAGAATTATATGCATCAATAATCTGAATGATACGTCTGGCATTTCACGATTTCTCTGATCTTTAGATCGTCTGACATTTTCTGATTTTCGTTGTTTTTGTTGTTGCTTGTTTGCTATGTTGAAGTGGTGTTTCTCAAGTCGTGAACGGTGACCGTTCGCGGTAAAATGACAAGACGTAACCTTCTCGCGAACGTTAAACGCGTTCTCGAATTATTTCCAGGCCTGATCAATGATTTCCTGATTTTAGGCAACAGTGACCTTTGACCTCTGACCTCGACCTCAATTTTGGTACGCGACACATCGTCTCCACCTAGCGTATCCACTCACAAAAAATTGCAACTGTGGATAAAAAACGTTCACAGATATAGACCGGACACGAACACTTCAGTGATTTCCTGTTTTTTAGGCCAGTGACCTTTGACCTCTGACCTCGACCTTCATTTTGGTATGCGACACATCGTCTCCCCGTAGGGTATCCACTCACCAAAAATTAGAACTGTAGATAGAAAACTGTCCCAGATATAGACCGGACACGGGGGACGGACAGACGGACACACGGACGGAAACCACCATCACATAATACGTCCGCCTTTTGGCGGGCGTATAAAAAGGTTAAGGACGAGACATGAGGTCAAGTTTTGTATTACTTCGAGTAAATATACCAGTTATTATCTGTCTTTCGGCATTAGATCCGAGATTTCATTTTTCCGCAGAATCGCGCTGATCTGAGTTTGTTGCGGCGAGATGGAGATAAATCGGTAGAACCTCACATTGGGGTGTTAGCCTAATACATCTCTTCTGTCGACTAAACATGGCCATATGCCTACTACTGCGTAATGTTAGATTACTGGTCTAGTATAACCGTACAAATCTTCTGCATTTGTATCTATGTCTTGAAATGTAACTGTAGAGATTTTCAAGGTGTACTTGTGTCTTATATGTTTGTATTGTATTGCTTTTAGCCCTCGGGCATAAATATGCAAATAAATTATCTATCTATCTATCATGATTGATACATTTTCCTTGATTTCCGATATGACGTCATGTTGGATGGTAAGTGTCAAGTTTAACTGATATTTGTAGTAAGTTATCAGCAGTCACACCATCGGCAAACAAAGAAGTGACAGGAGCGACAGAATAAGTAAACCAAACTGATCATGAATGGTTCGATTTCCGACGATATCAAATTTTATAATACGAGCAATCACAAATTACTTGTGCGAGCCCATAAACTAGTAGGCCTACACAATGTGTTGACACATATCACAGGTATACTAGGCTCTAGAAATAAATGAGTCAGTGAGATACTTAACTGGATATATTGTCATAGGAGAATGTATCTATAGCCTACGATACAAAATTTAGTTGGGGGGGAGGCTGGGTGTTATATCGAGTGGCGTTTGGTAAGATTGGGTGCGGGCGAAAAAGGGCAGTGGATGTCATAGTATTTAGTCGTGGGCCCATGAATATTTTCGACACCTCGTGAATAAGGAAAGTAGTGTTAATTCATATATTGACAAGTAGGAACGGTGTTATTGCAGAATTTGGATTTAATACAGAATCGAAATTCGGATCGAATTGTCTACATCATACAGCACAGAATGAGGCTTTGCTACCTTCTGAAGAAAGCTGTGGATAAAAACTCAAGAGACCAGCTTTGTGATTTAGAGCATATTCGTCATCTTAAACGCCAGGCATCAATAACTATGAATGATTCCAGATGGAGACTGTGCACAAAAACTCCTGAATATAATAGTTTTG
Source organism: Hanleya hanleyi (assembly GCA_036873755.1). Classification (NCBI taxonomy): domain Eukaryota; kingdom Metazoa; phylum Mollusca; class Polyplacophora; order Lepidopleurida; family Hanleyidae; genus Hanleya; species Hanleya hanleyi. Next base: position 11,542 of record JAVTVY010016489.1, on the reverse strand, counting down.
TTTTTTTCGCATTGCTGGAACAAATCTGACAAAAAATGCCCTTAACCGAGAATGATCATCGGTCCAAATGTTTTCTCGATAAAACAAATATTTTGTGCGATTAAAATAGCTTTTAAATTTGTTTCACAAAGAAAGACGTTTGTATATTAATATTTACTGGTGATGCAAGGCAGTCATCTCCTCACATACATGTAGTAGCCGGGCGTCGCTTTATAGATCAGCAACGATTAATGTGCTACACTATCTCACTATTGATCACAAAGGCATGACTGTCAGAATGAGAATGAAATTTACATTGTGAAACATCAATACCAAAATTTTGTAAGCATTGTTTTTTGTCATCCTGTAATGAATATTTGGTGAAGTCTAAAACAACAAATTCATACACAAACACTAGAAATCATTGTTCGGTTTACCAGAGGTTAAACGATGTGAGAAACTATGTTGTGGCTCGCATTTTGGGTGAAACAAAAAGGACAAAATTCTGAACTCGAGGATCGACTGCTGACATCGTAGTTACACACAGATTAGTAGTATATAAACGGCATATTGACTCTACTTGACCTACTTTCGAGGAGGTCACGGGGAGGTCACGTGGCGATCAGGTGGTCAATGTCACTATAGTTCCGGCGGAATGACCAAAAAGCTACCTCCGAACACAGAAGAGTTTCAATTTTTGCAGGGAATGTATTCCTCAGCGGTCTGGTGGTAATGCGGTCTGCTTCCGCGGACAGAAAGTAGTCCCAATTACGTGGGGAGCCGGGGGAAATTTCTCCAGGCCGCTAGGGGCCCCTAGTGGACCAATTGGGTCGAGTGAGGTATCCCTCCTCCTTCAGGGCTATCCAGTCATGGGTGTTTTCACAGAAAAAAAAACAACAAATAAAATAAATAAATCAATAAATAAAAAGCGGAACACGGACTCCTACAATTATATGTGTTCTACAATATTCGGGAAAATGCCTATATGGGGTGGAGGGTCATTTTGTTTTTTGCATGATTCTATGGGTTGTTTGGTCTTGTTTCCTTCATCTCACCACGAAAAATACGATGGGAGGGGTCTCGAAGTGAAGCGGTGAAATTTTTCGAAAAGTACCGGGTAGGTCTGTATATAGGCCCATATAGCCCCATACTGGCTATGGGGGTATAGGTCCAACCTGGGAATTTTTTTGTGGGTTTTACTATTCGTTGTTTGGTCTTGTTTTTCTCGTCTCGCCACGAAAAATACGACGGGAGGGGTCTCGGAGCTAAGCGGTGAAATTTTTCGAAAAGTACCGGGTAGTTTTGTATATAGGCCCATATAGCCCCATACTGGCTTTGGGGGTATAGGTCCAACCTGGAATTTTTTTCGTGGATTTTACTATTTTTTGGTTGGTCTTATTTTTCTCGTCTCGCCACAAAAAACACGATGGGAGGGGTCCCGGATCTAAGCGGTGAAATTTGTCGAAAAGTACAGGATAGGTCTGTATATAGTCTCATACTGGCTATGGGGGGATTGGTCGTCCGATGGTGGCGTATGAGGTCTTATTTTGAAGCTCTCTTGGAGGAGCATCCGACGGGACTAATGTATCTTCCGTTTTCAATACTCTGCGTATAGAAAGCAGGCATTCTGGGGGGTATGTAGGGGAGTGTTTGGGGTAGAGATGGACCACTATGGGTCCAAATGGGTCGTGGGAGGTGTCAAAGTGAAGCTTTTGTGGGGTAGAGTCAGAATGGCGTGTTTTTTATTGCAAGTCCCGTCAATCTGCGCATGCGCAGTTGGGTGTAGTAAGTAAAGTGGTCATTTTGTGGGGTGCAGCATGGTGGTGTGTTTGGGGTAGAGATGGACCACTATTGATCCGAATGTGTCGTGGGAGGTGTCATTTTGTAGCTCTCGGGGTGTAGACACCGATTTGAGGGCTGTCCACAGCATCTGTGACGTCATCGGTGACGTCATCAGTACGAGTAGTAGCGAAAGTGGGCATTTTGGGTAAGTGGAGGAAGGCATTTGGGGTAGGAATGGACCACTATTGGTTCGAATGTGTCGTGAGAGGTGTCGTTTTGTAGCTCTCGGAGTGTAGACTCCGATTTGAGGGCTGACCACAGCATCTGTGGCGTCATCGTTGACGTCAACAGTACGAGTAATAGTGAAAATGTGCATTTTGGAGGAGTGAAGGAAGGTATATGGTGTAGAGATGGACCATCCTTGGTCCGCATGCGTCGTGTGGGGTGTCATCTTGTAGTTCTGGTAGTGCAGACCACGATTTCAGGGATGTTCACGTCATCTGTGACGTCATTGGTGACGTCATCAGTAGGAGTAGTAGCGAAAGTGGGTAATTCGGGGTGGTGAAGGAAGGTATTTGGTGTATAGATGAACCAGCCTTGGTCCGAATGCGTCCGGTGGGGTGTGCACTATACCATATCTTTGCTTTATTACGCCTCAGAATAGCTTGTTTGATAGCCGATTGGTCAATTGCCATCCCATAAATAGTTCGTATTATGGCAGCTACACACCTAATACGAACAATCACGTGTTAACGTTACCATAGTGGAAGGTGAAATTGACGTAGCCTGTCCTTCAATGCAACGTCACAAAGCCGACACGTCACAAAACGAAGAGCTAAGTCGTATAAATGGCTTTTTGATGTTGCGCCTCAGCGTTTGCTTTCAACCCAAAGACGTTGTGGGCATGCGCGACTCTCTCGTATTAGGTCAGGAAATGTGAATCAGTTGAAGTTGTCTTACGAAAACAAACCGCATTTAATCGTTGTTGTCGCATTTTCGGCTTAAACAAAGGCTCTTCGGCATAATAAAATCATTATGATGTTTGTTTGAGGGGGCATACGAACTATTTACATGGTCAGTGTGAGGAATTCTTATCGGTCTCACCTGACGGCTCGACCGATAACAATTCCCCACATTGACCATGTAAATAGTTTGTATGCCCCTCAAACAAACATCATAACTGATAGTATTATACCATATCTGTGCTGCATTATACCAAATCTGTGCTCTATTATACCATATCTGTCCTAAATTATACCATATTTGTGCTGTATTATACGATACCTGTTCTGTGTTATACAATATCTGTCCTGTGTTATAAAATATCTGTCCTGTATTGTACCATGTATGTCCTGTATTATACAATATATGTTCTGTTTTATACCAAATATGTGCTGTATTATACAGTATCTGTCCTGTATTATATCAAATCTGTGCTGTATTATACCATATCTGTCCTGTATTGTACCATATTTGTTCTGTATTATACAATATTTGTCCTAAATTATATCATATCTGTCCCGCATTATACCATATCTGTGCTGTATTATACCATATCTGTCCTGTGTTTACAATATTTGTCATGTATTATATCATATCTTTGCTGTATTATACAAAATATGTCTTGTATTATACAAAATATGTCTTGTATTATACAAAATATGTCTTGTATTATACCATATCTGTCCTTATAACAAATCTGTGCTGTATTATACCATATATGTGCTGTATTATACCATGTCCTGTGCTGTGCAATATATGTTCTGTATTATACACTATTTGTCCTCTATTATACCATATTTGTCATGCATTATACCATTTCTTTGCTGTAATATACCATATCTGTCCTGCATTATACAATATCTGTGCTGTATTATACCATATCTGCCCTGTATTATACAATATTTGTCCTGTGTTATACCATATATGTCTTGTATTGTACCATATATGTCCTGTAGTATACCATATCTGTCCAGTATTATACCTTATCTGTGCTGTATTATAATCGGGCGAGGTATCAATGTGAAGCACTCGTGGCGCCTATTGGAGGGGCTGGGTCGTGGAAATGACGTCATTCTGCACATGTGCAGTTGTGGAGTAGTAGTAAAAGGGAAGTTTCGGAAGTGTACAAGGGCACTATATCACAGAATATAGCTTTAATATTGAGGTCATGTCCTGTTGGTTTGCATACCTCTCCGATCACAAATAAATGGGATAATTCAAAATTGTGGAGATGCCGAAAGCTTGCTTTTACCGTCATTTTTGCTTCAATATTGCGTTCCTTTCTTACATCACATCAGATAATTTAATAATAATGACGCTACTTGACGAGGCTTTTCCACATTTTGGTGTGTAAAGTCCGTATTTCGCATTTTACTTTTTCGGGAAATCCTAGTTTTGCACCTACCCCACCCATCACCTGATCGATCTCGTTTCAAGATGAGCCCTCACACGGCCCCTTATGACCGATATTTGCCCAACAATATCTTGAAAACGGACTGTTTCAAGATCAACTTGAAAACAGTCCGTTTTCCGCATTTTTTCTCGAGAAATCCTAGTTTTGCACCCACCCAGCATGTTGCGTTACCGAAAGTTACCTCGCCCCCGATGTGACCTTTGATCCAGACGTTACCTCGACCGAAGGTGAGGTGATCAACGAACGTGACATCACCAGAAATGACATCATCCCACCCCTCAACAATTCTAAGAGATTTCGCCTTTCTATACTACTGAAGGTATCACTGCGGTTATCTTGGATTTCTACCTTTTCTAGTGGAACTTGCCCCCAGCATATGTTGCGGCAAGTCGCCCACCTCCCTCATCTAGGCCCAAAGTCCAAGGATTTGTTTTATTTGGCTTCAGTTATGCAATTTTCAAGGAAATAAAGAGGAGTTAAGGATATTGATTATTATATCTGAACTTTTGACCTCTTCAATGACCTTTGACCTTCAAAAGTTGAGAAACAACTTGATTGGTGATGATGTGTGTTAACCTTGGTGGACGCTACGAGAAAATCGGGCATCATACTTACGTATGAAGCAGAGAGAGATCTACCGGTTTAAAGGCAAAATAATCATTTCAAAATTCCGATGTGAAAGACAGTTCTTCCAAAAACCGGGGTACCATTTTGCGCATGCGCAATGACTGTGTCAAAACACTTTGCCAGAGTGGCAACATGCCGAACTCTGTTCACCACATTCCAACCTTCAAATTGATATATAGAAAATGGACTCCCCAGGGGGGTGCAAAATAAACTAAATTTTACCACCCCATCTCATGGACTATAAAGGCAGATCAGTGTCAAAAACAATCCGAAGCGAGATCTTGAGGCGAGGTACCCACATACCAAATTTGAAAAGAATCCGTCCAGTTTTTCATTAATTATTTTCCAAAAACGAAGTCGGACGAAGGCACAGACAGATGGACTCCAATACTATATAGTCTTCCTCTAGACCTTCGGGTGCCGCGGGGACAATCAATCGATACATCCGGTCAAATGATATTACCCAGACAACTAATATTTCATGCAAATCATGCATGTATGAGAAATCCAATATGGTGGGATCCGTCATATTTGTTGATGTATCTGGATGAAAAGCAATTCTCAATCTTCCTCTCACTATTTGAGATCAATCAATACATCCGGTCAAAAGTTATTGCCCAGACAACACCAATATTACAAAATTAACAAAATGAAACCAGGCCAAAAATGGGGTTCATATAGAATTTAATCCAAGTTAATCAGCGACAGCTAGTTGGGAACGCAGAAAGGGCGATCCCTACACCAAGAACATCAGCTTTTTCAGTTCTGAGCACAGTACAGGATTGAAAGAGTATCGAAAATACAACAAAGTTTTACATATTGAGATGAGTGGCTATATACTTGCTTTTGTATACCGATACGGTATTGTAATAAATGATAACTTACAGTTCTAATGGCAAAAACAAACAAAATTTTACAGCCATCAGTGTCCTTAAGCACCTTGATATTAGTAACAGTATAATTCTGTAATGATAGTGATGAATAAATTACAAATGACGAATAGTAAAACAGTATTCTAAAACACTGCAGGCATATCTAACAGAAACAGTTGAAGGTGTAAATGGACAGGGTCCTGGCCAAACAGATTTTATCAGTAACACGACCATAGTAAGTGAACTTTGCCATTAGCATATCCTTAATTCTATAAACTTGGTGAACTAAAAGATTAAGTTTAAAAATTCACTAGGTTCAATTTTCATTCAATAGATTTTGGAATATATTCAAACTAACTTTGTGGACTACATATTTTTATTTTCTATTAGACTCAATAGTTAGCAGTAATAATCATAATTTGATTACGTACAATTGAATTTATATCTAATCCTAATATTTACAAATTGTGACTTCAACGCGGATCATTGAATGCACATATACCTGGAGGATTAGTCCAAAAGCTAAATCAATGTATTCAACTGAATTAATTAGAATTACTGTAAACGCCCCATCCTTTAATTCTGACGCCCTGCTCATCTACCACCACAACGAACAACAATGCTCAATTGTCTAAGTTCAAATAGGCATAGCTTTGACTCAATGAAGAGTAGCTGCTTGGCAGAACATGTAGTACGAAAGCTTTAGGCTCTGTGAATACCCATTTAGTATCTGGTGTGCAGTGATCTAACACTAGTGCATTCTAAATTACAAGATTTAGTTGACAAATCCGACAATTTGATTTACATACAATGGTTTCCTATTGAGGTTATGTTCTATAATAAATCAGTTTCTACGTGCAGATTTTAATCTAATTCTCGGTCTTTTCTAGGAAGCTCATTAATAATAATGTGAAGATTTGAAAATTATACTCCATATTGGTAATTCTTTTATATAAAAATTATACACTTTGGGTATCAAATCAACAATAGAATCAACATTTTCATTAACTTTTATGTAAAGATTTAACACACAAAAAATTACCAAAAAAACCCAACATGTTTATAATTTCTATCTGTATTGTGGTAAAAAAACATGTGACCAAATGTGGCACTATACAACAAAGTGGAGACTTTTGGAAAACCTTTGCAAAGCTAATTTCTGAGCTGTAATTACTTGAAGCGCAATATGTTTATTTAGTATTAGCAGGATGTTCTCTTAAATGAAAGGCTGAATACAAACGTTTAGGGACAAATACCCGAAACTAAGGTCACAAAATTATGATTATCCCTACATGTATATGGTTGAAATTTGGCAGCTGATTTAAAAAGTCTAGGCTCTGTATTATTACGACTTCTTGATTAAATATCTATACTCATGAAAAAACAGCACATCGAAGATCACCAGCACTGAATCCAACACTTTCATTTCATTACATGTATTAACACTTCCATTATAAGTATAATCACTTCCATTATATGTATTTAACATTTTCATTATGTGTATTAACACTTCCATGACATGTATTAACACTTTATGACATGTATTAACATCTGGCAGCATTACATAATTTACATCAACCACCATGTGCCACGATACAATGAGCCACAGTTATAATAATTGAAACATCACCACAGATAACTACAAATATATATATACATTTATAGAACTATTTTACTTAGTAATAAAATGGTGAGTGTCATGCTTCTTTAATCTTTCAATGCCTTATATTTGCCAAGATGGCAATGAACTCTTTCATTTTTCTCACAAAAGCTGCAGACCGAGACTGCCTTTCTCCAAATAATTTTCATATTGTGAAATCTTCCTTCATGTTTTTGTGCCAAACAGTGAAAAGCACAACTGGAAGCTAAAAATGTGAAAGCTTCTTTAGCAAATGTACAAATATATGCATGAATCCATCACGGTAATAAGACAAGCGGTCAAATTGTGTCCAGCTTTCTTAGATCTGTGCTCTGGTCCTGTTGCAACTGGAGTGAGATACTGCCAGGTCTCTCTCCAATTCAAGCTGTTTTACCTATCATCCAATCATAGTTAAGATGTGCATTATCCAATGGAATTCCTGGATGTCAAGTTCTTTTGCTCCTCTGTACTTTCCAGAATGCACTTTAGGTGGATATAGGCCTACACCTTTGAGGGCCAGTAAAATGTCATAGCTGAATATGGGAGTCAGATGAGATCTTTAAAATGGTACATACAAGACATGAATAGGGGTGGAACATGTGTATAACATTCTCAGACCACCAATAGTCTCTTATACAGTCATCTGCCAATACCAGTCAAATCACATTGCATGTGAAATTCAAAATAAACAAAACTGAACACACAAAAATCAAAAAGAGACAAAACAATGCAAGAAATGTGGCGCCCAAGTTAAATAACTAATTTTTATCACATGTAGGTTCAAATAATTTAAGGATTAAACCTGTGTTATACTTTTTTTTTATCTCATCACCAAACTTTTTCAGGTTGGAATTGTTAAGTTACCAATCCAATTTCTTCCAGAGCCAAGGGTATCAGGTAATCTTTGGATGCAATGCAATATACCAGTCTGTCAATGTACGACTTCAATATAATCTGGTCTCATGGGACATTCAACATGCAGTCTGAACATTGAGTATTAAGTGTAAGCACTGAATACATTCACACAATAACAAGCAAACCAACAAAAAAAAAAGATTTGAAAAGTTGAAAAGATATTTTGGGCGCAAAGTGGATATTTAAGAATGCAAAGCATCCACCTGCAGATTAGTAAGTAGATGTATTTTCTGACCTGGGCACCAGGATAAACCAAACAGATATTTTTATACAAGGAGGCAGAGATATGTGCGGCGAGAAGAACTGGCATGGAAAGTTCTTTCTGATCATCATACAGGACAATGTACAACACAGTTTATCCTCGGTACAACATGGGTATCAACACTTTGTAGTCAGTTGGTATTAAATGTGTGTGAAGAGGAGCTCTCCCCAAATGGTAAATTCCTACTCCTTCTTGATAGCTTTCTTGCTGGGGAAAGGAATCTTGGCTTTGACCCTGCAGACAAAAAACCAAGAAAATTGTTTGAGTAATGACAATGACAATATTAAAGTGACTCGACAATCAATCACAGTAAAAGTAGGTTTACAGAAGAGTTATCTCCCTTGGACTTTTATTTAATATGTACACAAAACTCCTCCAGTCAGAGATATTGTGTACAGCATTATCACTCAACCTGTAACCATCTGGGTCATCTGTACGAGGTAAGACTGACCCTGGGATCGTGTGTTTCCATTATCAGCCTACTTTTGGCAACTATAGGAGGGAATTCCCTGAAATCAAAACCACGTGATGTCAGCCAATGAGCTAGACTATACCCACACAACCCCAACGTAACCCGCCATTTTCGAGTCATGTGCTGTCCTACTTGTTCAAAATTACAGATCTACAACACCTCTTGGATGATACGGAAGTTATTCATATCTGTATCTTGTGTAAGCTCAGACAATATATGTTTCAGAAATAGTATGAAAAGCCTGTAATTTAACAGATTTCTCGAGCCTGTTCTCCGCCGGATGAAGACCGAACAGTATACATTTAAGTATCGGATATTGCTCCGCAATAATGGCGACACATGATTCGCAAGCCATCTTATGGATGGTGAAGTGTACGCAAATGCATTATCACTCTCAGGTTCTTCCCTGAAAAGGAGTCTCAGTGAACATATTACAGGCTAGAAATTGGCATAGGTCTGCTTGCCCAAAGCTAATGACATTGCTGAGGGACTAGTGGACATTCTCATACACTAGTCCAGTTGTCTAGTAAAACTAGTGAACTTGATCATCTATGATAGCACTGCATGTAACACCACCTTGTGTATTTCAGCTTCTCTCTTCACTGACATTTTACTATGAAATCTGTCCGGTCTAGGTTAGTTCTGTTAAAGGCTAGACAAAATGGCATCATTGGCTCTAACAAATGCTGGGTCTGCACGAGACAAAGACTGAATCATAAGTAAACATCAAAATTTTGGATAAATATTTTATCCGTTGATGAAAGGCTGTGCAGATCTCTGTAGAAAGATCACATGAAGTACATGTAACTCAAGTCTGGTGTGACTGCGGCAAACTACAAATTATATATACTCACTGTGCAATTACTTTGTTTATGTTCGTCCGGGCCACGTCCAAATAGCTATCAATCTGAGTCTGAAAGAGGGAATATTACCAGTGAGCTATGAGCAGGATGAGATATGAAAGGGAACTGTGGATAAAGGCAGACGCAGCGAAAACAAGTATGGGGCAATCTAGTCCAGTGGTTAGACCCATCTTCACATACTTGCCTTTGGCCGAATATCACAGTTTCTCTTCAGAATACGGTTTGGTGATGTCATAGATATCAGCTGCAGTGAAGAAGGGTTACCCAGCATTGGAGCAAACAAAATGAAGATCAGATCCTGTAACCTGATACTACATGATGATCATAGCTCATACTTCAACTGCGAAAACATTTTTCAAATGTTTGGTCTGGACAGAATACATGGTTTGAACATTGATATAATAAGGCAAAACAGAAGCTAGTGGCAGTGAGTTGTCTGCCATCAGTAGGCAAAATTCTGAAATCTTTACATGAGCGAGATGCATTCTGATGGGAAGACCAACAGCTCAGTGTGGACAGAAAGTGGCAAGACCATTTATACACAAGTTGAATCAGGTCACCCTCTAGGTCAAATTGACAATACATGTATCCGCGATACAAATGGAACTTGTTATTTGCTGATCGTAGTTTGACAGACTGTGTAATCAATAAATTCTCTGTCTGTGAGGACCTTGCAACGTTAAGTTTTGAACGAGATTTTCTGTTTTCAAACAGCATGGGTCAAAAGGTTCGTTCGTTCATACGACCAAAAGAATCCTCCGGACGATCACAAAAAAATTGACTTCTGTAAAAGCAAACTGTCAATATCATTGATTTGGCAGAATTGTTGAAAATGTTTGTTCTCTCAGTGTTCTTTCTCACTGGCAGCTTAACTTTAATGCTGCCCGGCCATATTTGCTACTTGAGTGGATGCTGGTGCAAAATGGTCCAATGTGGATGCATTTGTTCTTGCACCACCTACACTGTCCCCATGAGTGACCTCCCTTTGTCTAATAACTTCAGGCTATGGCAGTATAAGTTCCCTAGGAATAATTTCACCCATGCGCTTTCTCTTACCAAATCAACACAGACTTTCCTTGGCCGACAGCACTCGTGTATTTGCATCATGAATGTTTGACCAACAATGTATAAAATCATTTTCAGGGTTTTGGGGGCTTCAAAATGCCCCTGGGCTGATGAAGTCAATTCCTCAGAGAATATTTATGATAATCGAACATGCCAAACACCAGATTAAATTTCCATGCCAGATGAAGTTGATGTGGTGGGGGGCTGTACAACCATCCAGAAACACGTGTAGCATCGAGTGGGAGTGATGTACAAATCGACCAGTGTTTCAACCAAAGTTTATCACTTTCAAGATTCATGGAGACAAAATAGATCCTCATTCTTGGTTGTATTTTGATAATGAAAGTAACAAAACATCCTGTGAGGTTTGTCTTGAATTTGACAAGTCTAAAAAGCCAAATTGCAACTTACATGTGCACCAATTAAATTTCGATACAACACTATAATCCCAAGAGAAAATGGTCTTGTATTATAATATTATGGCGGCCATAGGATGTGCAAGATATTATTCTTAACTTTTTTCAAGTTTCCATTCTGGAAATTGCATTTGGCAGAAGTGAACAGAAAAATTGAAACACTCTTAAAATTACAATTTAAAGGTAAGCTGCATGATACATGTACATTGTGTAATGGATGACCTCAATCTCACT